>CM072517.1:15580789-15700789 GCA_036898135.1 Oncomelania hupensis
GAGCCTGTCAGTGTGCTTTTGGCAGAATGACTGGGTTCTGTAACGTGCCTCCGAAGCGACACGTTTAAGTGTTGTACGTCGGTGTACGGAGGGGGTATAGGGCGAATGATAAATGAATAAGCTAAACCTAACCTAACCTAACTTGTCCCGTAACTCGGAGGTCGTAGGGGCACCACAGATGATCATTTAACCAGCATACTCTATCTTTCTCTGTCCTCAGCAGCCCTGATGGCTTCGCTCAGTGTCAAACCAGTAATGAATAAGCTAAAATTCATTAATATAGAAAGACGATTCTAACGAGAAAGCTTTCAGTTTAACATCGAGATTTTATCCTAGATGTCCTGCATGCATAACTAGCATTATAGCTCTCTGCTCTTTGCTATGTATCCTGAACATCTTCACGATTACAAGGCGAGATGTGCTGTTAAAAATGTTCGTTTGTCCTGGTTTCCGCCAATAGACGATGGTTCTATGTTCTAATATCGTCGAAAAGAAAAACGACGTTTGACTGCATCGATAGGCCTACTCCCCGGCGTTCTTGGCTACTGAGAGGCTTTCAACGCCAGGTCGTTGGCACATGTTATCAGGCCCTTAAGGGCCAAAGTTTGCGTCATGCAATCAGAGTTCTTTCATCGATTTTGCTGGCTGCCCAGTCCAGACTCATCCATTCTTTTACACTTCGTCAGTTTTTGCCTGCACGTCTCGTCCAGATTTCTTATCCACCCACCCTCACACTTACCATCCCCTCACACGATCCTGAAACACATTGTCTATTGATAGCGCTGTTTTGCATGCTATGATTGTCTTTCCATGTGCTTTAATATGCGTGTGATCTTGACTATGAGACTGGGGTTACACGGCCTGGGTTTCAAGGATTTTTGTGTATTTTTGGTGACATTGAGTTTAACTGGGAAATGGTATTGTTAATCCATGAAATGAGGATATAGTGAGCACTCCTCGCTCAAACAGACGGCAACGCTTTGAACGTTCGGCTTCTCTTTCTCGTTATGCAAACCAACAAAATGTGCTGTGCAATATACAATGGTCGAAATAGCTACAGTTATTAGCCTTCTAAATCTTTGTTTCCGAGAATATATTTTTTAAAGGCTATGTGAACACTTCTCAACGATCTCCTGAGAATATTCTTAAAATACAAAGGAAAAGCAACCCACAACACCGAATGATTTGACAATGTGAAACTATTTCGGAAAATACAATCCCCTTATTGAAGATCTTCCGATGTTGAGGACATGCGTAAATATTGATAGTAAGCTTGCAGAATAGGTGAATACTACTCACCTCGATGACCATGAAGGAGAGGATGACGAGGCTGACGAAGTGTAAGGAGGACGATGCCCTGTGTATGCGGTCGTATTCATCTTTGTAGTAGCTATGCCTGGTCTCATTCAGTTTGATATGTTCTGGGGCGTACTCGGCCACTAGGAAGAAACTGCCGATGTGGTTGTTGATTTCCAACACAAATAAGTCCGCCGGGTTAAACAGAGAGTGAGCTACAGCGCTACAGTTCGTTGTTGAAGAGGATGACGATGATGATAATGATGATGATGGTTGTTGTTGTTGCGCCTGAGAGTTTTGAACATCTCCACCTCCTACTGCCCCTCCTCCTGAAGAAGTTCCACCAGTGTTAGCTTCTGTGTTACTGCTGGCTGAGGATCCCGAAGGAGCATTGTTTGTTTGCTGTGCCTGAACAAAACAATGTGTTGTCATTTCGCGAATGTTACAAAAGTTCTCTCTCCCTCTCTTTACCTCTCTCTCTCTCTCTCTCTCTCTCTCTCTCTCTCTCTCTCTCTCTCTCTCTCTCTCTCTCTCTCTCTCTTTCACTCGCTCTTATTGAATAACTAACTAACTCTCTCTCTCTTTCTCTCATTATTACTGTCGTCGTTGTCGTTTTCAGCATCATCGTCATCACTGTCGTCGTCGTTATCACCATCGTCGTTGCTGTTGTTATTTGTCGTCGTCGTCGTTGCCATTATCATCGGTGGTTGTCATCATCATCACTACTATCACTATCATCATCATCATCATCATCATCATCATCATCATCATCATCATCATCATCATTCTTCTTTTTTTTTTCTACCCATCCTAAACATCTTGTTGGTCTTGAACAAATCAATAAATTGGCAGCTGGGAAGCGTTAACAAGGGAGAGAATACTGAAGAAGGGGTTACACATCTTACCTGGCCTAAGCAAGGACACCTGCACCGGGCCAGCACCTCGTCAGCGATGTCGACTTTGGAGCGGATGATAATGGCATCCCGGATCTTGTTCAGCACCTCCTCCACCGTGCCAAGGGTTTCATCTGGATTCCAGGTGCTGAATTCCTGCGGATACTTTTTCTTGATAAACTCCACAAACGCCTGAACCTCCTTCTCTTCGTTCTCAAATCGGACTGCAAGCAGACATGGTTAAAATAAATGAAGTGTTGCAAATGTTTCAGAATTTCGTGAGATATTTTTACTATAATTATTGTTACATAAATATCAAATTTCTTAAATCTGACACTATTCATCTCTTATTTTATTTTATTATTGGTTTATTATTTCATCTGATAAGCTTTGTTAATAGATAAATAAATACTCTAATGTTCATTGAAACAACAGGGTCATATTAAGGAAAGACTTTGATTTTAAGGGAGGTAAATACAAGCGGTGCTGAAGACAGCACTAAGCAGAATCTACCCTATGCAAAACAGAATAAGAAAGGGGCGACCAACCAGAATAAGAAAGGGGCGACCAACCAGGGTCCAAACAATGCCCGTTATCATCTCTCAAAACATTGAGGCCAAATAAAATAAAGTGTGAACAAGAGAACAACTGGTGTTTAAATGTCACCCGATAGATCCCAACATTTAAGAAGATTTAGGACTGAGCAACTATATTGGCTTGAGTTTTCATACTGTTTTGAAACACGGTCATAATGAACTTACATTTGATGCCCTGCAGATCCACCATCAGTTCCGCCAGTACGCATGCGCACTCGATGACGACGAAGGTGCAGATGGCGATGAGAACCGGTCGACTGTTGATGGCCTTCAGCGTTCGTCTGCGGCATCTGCCATCAACCAAACAGATGTTAATTTACAAATCAATCGGTCAGTCAATCATTCAAGAGTTAACACACTTTTATCAGTAGTTGTTTGGGGCTAGATGTTGTTGTTGATGATGATGGTGATGATGATGATGATGATCATGATGATGATCATGATGATGATCATGATGATGATCATGATAATGACGACGATGACGATGGCGACTCCTTCTGTGACTTTTTCCACTGACAAAATATGCAAATATCAGGTCAGAGCTAGACAGATAGAGTATTAATCCTGACTTTAAACCCTTCATGGGCACGCAAATGTTAAACTTTGCCTCTGTAACGTGCGACCAAGTCAAAAAGATTATTTTTCAAATGCCTCAAAGTCATGTTGCCTTTACTTCATCTCAGCAAGCCTGTTGCATGAACGTTTGGACGAATTGACCCCAATCATCACTGACTTAATCGGTCATTTTACTGTGGCGTTGTGCCATCGTCCTTCAAACATGCCGTCGTTTCTCTATTCCAAAATGCAAACATTGACGTTAATACCCGCAAGAACTGAGCTCGATCTATTTGCTGCGTTTGACCACGCCATTCTGTTTCAACGACTGCATGTGACCTTCGGTCTTTCCGCAAAGGTCCTCCGCTGGTTCAGGTCATATTTGGCTGATTGGGCCGGCGCAGTCTGTAGTGATCAAGGACTCATCTTCAGAACCAACCACATTAGCCTTCGGAGTTCCTCAGGGTTCGGTCCTGGGCCAGGTACTTTTTACCGCATACATTCAACCCTGAGTTCCGATAATTTGAAATGCATTATCAGATGACACACAGCTCCAAGAGTCTGGTTCACCCTCGCATACTAAACACTATCCAAAAACCATTGAATCTGTCAAGACCTTTCATCCATGAAAGCAAACAAAATCAAAATGAACGATGACAAAACTGAAATTATTCCCATAGCTACTGATCATAAACTCAAATCTCTTTCTGACTCAGCTACAATCACACACCCAGGCACGCAAATTGAATTATCTCAGACTGTAAAAAATCTGGGCGTCAACCTTGATAGGACACTTTCAATGGAACTCCACATGAACAATCTCTGCAAAGCTATTTTCCTAGAACTCCGCATGATCAGTCACAAAAGACCCTTCTTAACAGTGGGTGCCACAAACAAGTTAATCTTAACTTTTGTACTATCCAGAATGGACTACTGCAACTCCCTGTTTGTAGGTCTTCCAAACACTCTACTGGACAAACTTCATGTGGCGGAAAGGGAGGTGACTGATTCAAGCTTGGGAGAGAGGTTGTCTACCTTACATTTTTGGGTTAGACTAGCCTTGGGTGGCTCCTGCTGTGCTAAATACTTTGGTGTTGCCATTGGGTATTGCAGGACAAGGCGACACGACATTTGTTCTCCCCGGCTGACCATTCGTCTTCTGCTTTGGTGGTGAGCAGGACTACATTGTCGGCAGGCATTTTATGCAAGTCAGTGGCAGTGACTTGTATGCATAGTCGTGGCACTAGTAGCCGGCAACCCGGTTTACTACCAACACGCTTCACCGCCTTGCAGGTCAAATATTTCTATGTCCCTTTTACGAGGGAAAAAAATGAAAATTTACAGCTCGGGTCGGGCCGTGTTCTCAAGATGGAGGCCGAGAGACGGGAGTCAAATATCCCTCTCGGCTACATTCAAAAAGAACAAAATAACGCAGCCCGCCCGTGCTCAAGAAGTGCACATTTTACAGCGCAGAACCGCTTCTTCGGGAGTTGCATTGGCTGCCACTACGCGCGCGTGTCGAATACAAAGTTGCGATGCATTGTTACCGCAGTCTGTACCTTCCTCTCTGTCTGAGCTCTTGATGCCATTTCGTTCATCCAGAACTCTTCGTTCCGTTGACGCTGGTCACCTTTCTGTGCCACGCATCAAGCTGGAGACGTATTGCCATCGCTCATTCTCCTCTGCCGCCCTTACAATTTTGGAATTCCTTGCCTCAGCCTTTATGTGACTCATCTACTCTAAATCTAGATTGAATACACATCTTTTCTATGAGCACCTCTTGAAAACATTCCTCCCCCATCCCCGTTATGGACCTAAAGCAACAATCAATCAATCAATCAATCAATCCCCGTTAGCCTCTGCTCAACCTCTTTGCAGCACTCATCGTAACCTTCATCATCATCGTCGTTATCATCAACATCGTTATAATCATCGGAAGCAGCATCATCATCATATCATCGTCGTACCATCATCATCGTCATCTTCTTTATCGTTGTTATCACATTGTCATCATCATCATCATCGTCGTCGTTATCATCATCAACATTAACGTAGTCGTCATCGTGGTCATCACAATTTTATTCATCTTCGTCATCGTCACAGTCTTGGTCATCGTCGTTCTTTGTCGTTGTCATGCTACTGGGGTGCATGTGTTGTGGTGTGGTATCTTGAGTGGTGGTTGTAGCTGTTGCTCCAAGGAGTTTTAATGTAATTTCACGTTTCTGTTTCTGTGTGGAATGCACATATACAAATGGAGATTGATGATTGAACTGTGCTTTGTATTTTATTGTATTTTATTGTATTGTATTTTATGAAATATGTATGTACGTGTCGTTTTAGTTGTTATGATACCCTTGTGTGTGTGGTGTGTGTGTCTGTGTGTGTGTGCGCGCGCGCGCGCGTCTATGTATGATGACCCCCGTTGGGGTGCCGGGGGTTTCAGTATAAATAGTATCCCCACTTTCTGGAAATTTAGTGCTTTAAATTCCCACTGTCGCTGTCTTTCTCATTTGCTCTTTCTCATTCCTGCTCCGTTCTATCAATCTGCTATACTATCTTCTTCTTCGCTAGTTCAGTCTCCTACCTTTTTTCTTGAAAACTCTTCCGGGACAAGACTCCTTATTTGTGTATGAGGTCTGTTGGATCAGCTTGGGAATATTGGACGCTTTCTGCCAGGTGGTCACTAGGGCTTCCTATGATGTTGTTATTTAGCAATGTAGGCATTTTATATGTATGTGTTTTGTTGATAATTTATAATGATGTTTGTATTCTATTTTGTTTTTGTAAACGGGGGTTCGATAAGTTGGGGTGAAGCCTCAGCCCTCCCCTGCGTGGGATGTCTTTATTGTAAAGTGACTGGCTGGTGGAGAGCTTTCGGTTTTCCCACTAGGGTTGTTTCAGCAGATCTTTTATGCGGATCAGGGGTTGTCCGGTCCTGATTTGGCTCGGAAGAGTCCGCTGGACCTAAAGCAATAATAATGTAATGTAATGTAATGTCTATGTATGAGAGAAAGAGGGGGGAGTAGAGAGAGAGGGGCGGGGAGTGAGAGTTGGACTAGGTTTTAATACTGGGGAGTGAGAGTTTGACTAGGTTTTAATACTGTGGTGTATGATTCTTTTATACATTTTGTTCTAAGAGTATGGATTGCTTTATTTTGTGGTTGTAACTGCGCTTTGAGCTTCTCCTGAGGGAAAGGCATAGATTTGTTTTAAATGAAATAAATGATGATGATGATGATGATGATGATGATGATGATGATGATGATGATGAGTGGTAAAGATGTTGATGAAGAGGACAGAAGAGAATGATGATGATGATGATGATGATGAAGATGATAATGACGACGACGACGATGATGATGATGATGATAACTATCATCGGCAGCACCTAATATATATATATATATATATATATATATATATATATATATATATATATATATATATATATATATATATATATATATATATATATATATATATATATATATATCAGTACTTCTGTTAATCTGATGAAAAATATTGATACAACAACAGCTGTTATGATAATTTAAGAGCTCGCGGACTAATTCGAACATGTTTTTATTAATCCCTCGACAGATAGAGGGAGAGAGGGAGAAAGGTACAGCCGGACAAAGACAGCTAGAAAGAGAGACGTTTGATGGGCACCCCATGCAGCAAGGATCGTGATGCAGCAAATGAAAGAGATCCTGAACCAAATACGGGTACTTTTCTGTCTGTCCTGTCGCTGAGAGAGACGGAGGCAGACAGAGACAGACAGACAGACAGACAGACAGACAGAGATGAAGAGGGGCAAGATCAGCTATGTGTTATTTAATGTACGTTGAAACTCATTTTAATCCATTCTTTTATTGTAATTCTTATTCTTTTCTTGAAAAGTGCATATCTTTGTGAGCTGAATTGCAGAACAGTTTTGAGATATTTTCTGGCGCAAATCGATATGGAAAAGTTGGCATCAGGGGAGGCCATCACAACCCGCTTAATATATTAATCTAGTTCGGTTTCCGGACTTCACGTAATAATATCGGGAAGGGCCGTAAATAAAAGCCTTCCAACTTTTAGAGGGAGATGAAGTGGTGTTTCACCCGTCCCCTATACGCTTAATGTGTCCGGGGACGTAAATTTAACAAAGGATTTAACAAAGGAAAGAGGGAGATGATAAAAAGTTCCTACCACTATCTCTGAAGCTCCATTTCTATTGGCCCTCTAGGTGTATCCAATTACAAAACGTCTTCGATCCGTGGCACGCTAGTTCCTGGCCAAGAACAAATATTCGTACATTGATGAATGACTGGCTCATCCTCATCTACAACGGATGATTTTACTTACACAGGGCCAACAGTCAGCTTCCCCAATACTGCCT
This sequence comes from Oncomelania hupensis, assembly GCA_036898135.1. NCBI lineage: Eukaryota > Metazoa > Mollusca > Gastropoda > Littorinimorpha > Pomatiopsidae > Oncomelania > Oncomelania hupensis. Next base: position 15,588,514 of record CM072517.1, read on the forward strand.
ACAGTGAGTGAAGGTTGTTTTCTAGCAAAGGAATGCAACTGGAATTTCCCCTCCCCCTTTCACCCCCCCCCCCTCTCAAAATTGCTGAAAGCAGTTTTCTCTGAAGCCTACATTTGTCAGCCCACCGCCGTAGCTCAATTGGTAGAGCGTTCGCCTGGCACACCGATGACCCAGGTTCGAATCCCGTGGTGGGCGATATAAAATGTGGCCATTTTTACTGTCCATATTAGCAGTATGATTGCTTTGGTGGTTCAGTGTTGATTCAAGTCCCTACCCCTCTTTCCCTGGGATGGTTATCCCCGTCTGCCATATCGCCAACCTCAATGTTCATTCATTCACATTTGTCTTGGTGCAGGGGTAGGTCAATAGTCCCTACTCAGGCTCTTAACAAAATAATTTAGATCAAATTAAGAAAAGAAGAATAAAAAAGAGGTAAAAAAAAGGTAAAAGGGAAGAAATGTAGAAACAAAAAGAGAACATTGAAGAAAAGAAAAAAAAAGGTAGAAAATAAAGTCATATAAAAACAAGATTGACGAAACGAAGGTCTGTTAGGTAATAAGATAATGATATCGTGATAGAGGGGAGGAGGGTGGCAAAGATAGAAGACAGAACAGGGGATGAAGTATAGGCAAACAGGAAAGAGGATTGAAAGAAATGAGAGAAAATAATGAACACATGAAAGAAAAGAAAAGTGAAAACAAAATCAGAAAGAAAGAAGAACACCGGAAAGACAGGTATGAATGTATGGATTCTAATGTATTCAACTTATGTTCACATTGTTTTAGCATGCCCCGGACGGTAAGACACAGACAACCTTCAAATATGGGCAGTTGGCTGAAACTCGCTAAACATGTTGCATGACTTCTAAAAGAAATCGATAAGCCTGAAAACGTGAAAAACGAAAGCAAGTGTTCCCCAAACGTGACGAATCAAGGCTGTCGCATTGCAGGAGAAACGATCAGACGGAAGGAAGGTTAAAAAAAAAAAAAGATGGTAAGCCATTTAAATGTATTTCCAGACACGCACACACAGAGCTGAAAATCAGTATTTTCAAGTGTTCAAAAGAAGAAAAAGAAGGAAAAGAAAGAAGATAGAAGGTGGAGGAGAAGAAAAAGAAGAAAAAGAAGTAGTAGTAGTAGTAGTAGTAGTAGTAGTAGTAGTAGTAGTAGTAGTAGTAGTAGTAGTAGTAGTAGTAGTAGTAGTAGTAGTAGTAGTAGTAATATATTTTATTAACGTCTACTAAAACCAAAGGTCATTCGAGACGACATATCCAAAAGGGATTTAAAAGTGTGAATAAAATATCCATAATTAAGGAACAACAGTAAAACGGTAAAATCGAGAACACATTGTGCCTAAATTTACACAGGCGATTACATAGGCTTACATAAAAGGAGCTATATACAAACTACATTGACAAAACTCATAGACATTTTTTTTAAATTGTAAATAAATTATATATATATATATATATATATATATATATATATATGTATATATATATATATATATATATATATATATATATATAAATTGTTTATATTTATATAAATATATATAAACAATTTTTATATATATATATATATATATATATATATATATATATATATATATATATATATATATATATATATATATATATATATATATATATATATATATATATATATATATATATATAAAAATATAAACAATTTATATATTTATATATATATATATATCTAAACAAATAAAGCGTGCATACATTGGAATTTGCCAATAATCACACTGACGCACAAAACAACAGGATCGTTAATAAGTAAGTACAATCTCTCTCCCCCATTCTCAATCTCTCTCCCCCATTCTCAATCTCTCTCCCCCATTCTCAATCTCGCTCTCCCACTCCCCTGTTCTCTCTGCGGCATACAAGACAAGGTACCGACGAACGTGCGCGCGCCCTCAGAAACACACTCACACACACACACACACACACACACACACACACGCGCGCGCGCGCACACACGCAGGTTTCACAAAAACAAACATATGAGTTTATTTCGTTTAAGTTAAAGCACACAAAAATCAGTAATGCCGCAAGCATTCAATGTTAAATATCCAGCCAAGGCGTAAAAAAATCTATTGTAAAACTAACACAAAAAAAAAACGAATAAGGCAGGCATATTACCATTACGAGAACACACAATAGAGGTACGTGTTACTCTAGAACGTTAAGGCATATAAATAATGTTTAAAATTAGAGACATATGTCAAGATCATGTCTCAGTATGTACTTATAAACACAATTACACACACCGCTCCTCCTAACTAACGGAGGTTGGAGATTGCTCTACCCCATATGCTGACTCTGCCTTCGTGATCTGCAAGGGCATCTGACATGATGCGCATGATCATTGACGCACACACAGACAAGCATGTCCACACACACGCACACACACACACACACACACACACACACACACACAATCCCTCATACACGCTCACGAAGTCACGAGCAGCTTCTTCATTTCCATGCAACAGGAAGGTATACAAACAGGAGAGGGCTGACTGCAAAGTTTGGGAGCACAGCTATTGTTATAGATGATAATTAAATTAGTGCCGCAATCTCCAAGTGATATAACTCTTTAATAAATGTGTCAGTGACCTGCCATCCAAATTATGGATGCTTACGCAGCAGGGAAGCGGGGATGGGGTAACGCTGTATTGTTGCAATTGTACAAGCATTGGAATTATGTTAGCGCCCGAAAATAAATGCTGAAGCCTAATACGTGAGAGAAGTGACAGTGTTGTTTGATATAGGTAAACCTTGGGGACTGTGTACGTAGATGATAAAATAGTGACAAAAGATAATAGGGCAAGTGAGGATGAACATCTCCAGGATACCAATTGCCATCAAACCAGCCTTTGACTATTGCAAAGTTTATCAGCTCTGCTGAATACATATCTCTGGCGGCACCCCTGAGCCGTTTGCAGGGCTCGCTGACTAAGTGGCCGATGTGGACAGAAACTACGGCCAGGCTGCAGACCCCTTTTGCTGCTGCATCGACTGCCTCGTTGCCCCAAATACCCACGTGGCTAGGAATCCAGATCAACGTAACTCTCGTCCCCCTAGTAATTAGCGGCTGAACAAGAAGCTTACATTCCTTAATAAGGCATCCGCTGTTTCTACCGCCCCCCTTTAACGCCCGAAGAGACGATTTAGAGTCTGAGAGAATTGCAATATTGTTCATAGTAACTGGAAGATGTCACGTGGGGTTTATGGGCTCTGCACAATGGAATTATGGACCCTCACGTTTATTCGGTGGGAACTGCTAGTAAGTCACCCTATGAATTACTTTAATAAATTTATTTGTTTAGCTCGTTCTGTGTTAAGGTTGGGGTACAGAAATAGATAGAAAAATGGTAAGAGATTACTGTCACACTAGCTTTCACACGGCTATGAATCATATGTAGTCCAGCCACTTGATAACAGTTAAAATCACACATTTATTTCTTCTACTCTATACAAGATTCTCTAAGTACTAATCTAACTTAAAAAGTCTCAGTCACTGCTAATAGTTCGATCGCTGATAGTCTAGGCAGCTGTTATATCTTCCTCGGGCACTTTCTATAATATTTCATGTAGAGTTGGACTACTGTGGTCCGTTTTACAGTTTCTGAAGAGTTGGACTACTGTGGTCCTGCTATGATCAGTTTAAGTGCACCTTCGTGTTATGCACTTAACTCATGAGTGGGGGTTCGAAGTCCTTCTGTGAGGTAGCTTCTGGTCCACCTGTCTCGTTGTGTAGTTGGGTTCCCTTGCCACGCTGTGGGGTCTGACAGGGTGTTTTGCAAGGCAGCTCTTTCCGTCTTGTGCGGTAGATGATCCTCAACCAACTAGTCGTTTCTGTGGAGTGGGGTGCACAGGATAGCTCGGGATAGCTCGGGATAGCTCGCCTGCTCGTCTGTTTGACAAGTTCAGGCCCGTGATGACTTGAGAGAATTCTAAGATTTCAAAGTCCTGCTTCCTGGTCTATGAGTGTAGAGATTTCGCTAGCTGTGGAGATGTTGACTCTACCTCTTCTCACACACGACTGATTCAAACTGTGTTAGGATCTGACACAGTCAAACTGCTCTACCCACTGAGCCTGCTCTGATTGGTCAAAACGGTCCGATTCAAAACTCAAGTGCTGACTCACTGCGCTAGCGTGGGTCGGGCTCGCGGTGTGTGGTCTGCTGTGTAATCTTAATTGCTGCTGTGTTATAGTCTAACTTCTCTACTGTTGCAAAGACTACACATGGCTAAATAGTAAATGTGCAGAGTTAAAGCTAGCCAGTTCGTGACAGGCTCCCTCAACTGAAAAAAGGCGATGACTACTGGATTCGACCTTTTTCTACTACAGAGCCTAGTTTAACACTGCACTATCCTAGGGTCCTATTTACAAACTAATTTGGTTGCTCTACCTGAGCTGCAATGCTGTGCCAGGTAGCTATGGACACTGTTACACTTAGTTTGATGATGGTGTTTTCTATCAGTATCTGATTCAGCCCCGATGCTTGAATTCCTGATAGTTGTGTAACTCAGATTCGTTTATTCACACAGCCCGTCCAAACAGCATACAATTCACAAAGTCGACGTATGAAGTTTTCCACTTTTATTCAGCACACATCAACAACTGCATACAATTCTCAATTCAACTCAACAACTTTCACAGCAACTTTCCAAATCACTATCAACAACTTTACTCTCTCAACAGCGACTCGGCTCACGATTAAATAACCTCTCTCTTTTCTGGACCGATTTGGTACGTGGTAGAAATGACGCACTGCCACCAATCGAACTAAAGATCGTCATCACTGACTTACGTCATTCACATTTTCTCTACTTCCGGGAACATTCACGACCTTCGATATCCATCCGGAAATTTCTATCAAGAGTAAACACGCAGATCCAGAAGATTCTCAAATAATATCGACTAACGCAAATTATCAACGTTATACAAAGCCTCTCCTAACAACAATGCAAACTCAAATCAAAGGTAAATAAACTCCATTATTGAATACTTTGCAAAACGAAACGATTAGATCTATCGTACACGCTTCCGACATACTTTCGTTCACGTTTCAACGTAACATAACCCCCCACTCAAGAAGAAATTTACCCAATTTCTTTCAACAACGTTGAAACGTAATGCACAAACAAAGTTCAGAATTAAGACTTATTTCAGACTGTCTGAATACTGTAATTGCGCTCAGCTTATCTACACAGAGTCAATGGTTTTCATCTTCAAGTCTGCCTGGATAATGTCAATGTTCACAGTTCATTCACACAGAGTCAAAGTTTCTCATCTGCAAGTCTTTCTGGATACTGTCAATGTTCACAGATCATTTACCCAGTCAACGTTTTTCATTTTCAAGTCTGTCATTACCAATATTCTTAGTTCGTCCACACAGTCAGTGTTCTTTCGTTCGCAAGGAATCGACGCCCTCGTCAGTTGCGGTCGTCATCGGCCCAGGGTCAAAGACGATGATCACGTGGGCTTCCCTGGAATCATTGCGTCCTCCGTTGTCTTTTTCTTCCGTCGGATGTCCGACGCAGTCGACGTTGTCAGCTCCCAGAATGCATTCGCTGGGTCTCACGGTCAGGTTGGCTTCTGCGGGACGGTGGAATAGCTCCCTCAAGGTCTGCAGATGCTCCTTCCAGGTCTGGGTGTGGACTTCATGTTCGACCAAAGTCGTAGAGCCAGGGACATCGCTGAAGTTGTGGGGAAACTCGCCCATAAGGTCCTTGAGCTCCATCTTTTGACCTTCCGTCAAGCTCGGTCGTAGCTTAACATCATCGATGCCTTCTTTGCTGTGGAAGTCTCCCAGTTCCAACAGTTCTTCGCTGTCAAAGCTGTCGTCGGTCACAGCTGCTGTTGCTGCATGTACAGTCTCTGGCGGCCTCTCCACGTACAGCTTAAGGAGGTTGGCGTGGTATATTTTGGAATGCTGGCCGACCTTCACCTTATAGTCGTTGATCCCCACCACGGTCTCCACTTCGTACGGGCCTCTCCACTGCATCAGCAACTTATTATGATCGGTAGGTAGCAGCACCAGCACTTTGTTGCCAGATTTAAACTTCCTGTTCCCAGCCCTACGGTCATAGTAGTGCTTTCCACAGTCCTGGGACTTCTTCAGGTTTTCTCTGGCTATCTCGAGAGTCTGCTCCAGCTTCTCCCGTAGCTCAAACACGTACTGGTAGCTGTTCTTCACCTCTGGGGTGTCTACTTCCTTCGTCCACAGTTCTTTTAGGATGTGCATCGGCCCTCGGATGGTTCTTCCGTACAGCAGCTCGAACGGAGAAAAGCCGGTGGACTCCTGCGGTACTTCTCTGTAGGCGAAAAGTAAGGCGTTGATATAGCGATGCCATTGTCTGGGCTGCTCGCTGCACAGTTTCTTCAAGGTGGACTTCAGCGTAGCATTGAACTTTTCGACAAGCCCGTTGCACATCGGATGGTAGGGTGTCGTAGTCAAATGCCGGATGCTCAGCAGTCTGTTCACCTCCTTCATGCAGTCAGAGACGAACTGCGTCCCGAGGTCTGTCAGAATTTCTTCAGGCACTCCAAGTCTACTGAACATGTCCACCAGTGCCTCTGCTACAGTTTCAGTGTCAATCTTCTTCAGTGGCACTGCTTCTGGGTACCGAGTCGCATAGTCCACTAAAGTCAGTACCCACCGATGACCTTCTTCACTCGGAGGTCTTATTTCGCCGATTAAGTCTAAGGCCACCCTCTTGAAAGGTCGGTCGATCAAAGGCATCCTCTGCATAGGTACTTTCGGGACCCTTCCTCGAGGTATGGTCTTCTGGCAAATGTCACATGATCGGCAGAAACGGCTGACGTCCGCATGAAGCCCTGGCCAGTAGAACACCGCCTGGATTCTGTCTGACGTCTTCTTGATGCCTAGGTGACCTCCCATGATTGAGTCATGCGCTACTTCCATCACCTGGCGCCTTAGAGGTAACGGTACCAATACTTGACGTAGTGGTTTCCCTCCGTTGACCCTCGGGTGCTGGAAGATTCGATACAGGATCTTGGCCTTCACCTCAAAATAGACCGTACCACTGCCTTTGGTCACGTGGTCTTGGCGGTTCCTGTACTTGTTTAAAGTACTATCAGCTTCCTGGAGCTGGATCAGCTTATCTCGGTCCACGATGGCAGCTTTAGAGTTGTCGGCGACCTTCAGTGGCGTAGACGTCTTGTCTCTCTTGGCCTGGGCCCTGGTAGTAACGGCACCGACGATCTCTGGTCGGCAGGGCTGAGCCGGAGTAACCACATTGTCCCGTAGCAGCTCTGTGAGGTCTCCATCGGGAAACGGCAATGGATCCTCCCTCCACAACTTCGACGCGTTGGATTGAGGCAGGACTCCACTCTGGATCGGGGTCGTCGGGTCGTCTCGCGCCGTCGATATTCCCGATCATCAAATCATACAGCGGCTTCTTCAGGCAAACCGCTTCGACTTCGCCTATGTAGAAAGGTGTGCTGACTTGAATTTTTGCAACTGGCGCTTTCACACATTTGCTGTCGGCCATAAGTGTCCATTTTGAATCGCCAGTGAACTGTTCTTTAGCGATTAGGTCTTCTCTGACGATGACCCCACTGCAGCCAGAGTCTCTTAAAACAGTCACTTCATGATTTCCGACGCGTCCCTTGGAAACAGGCATGTTCTGGACGGTCACAGCTGCGCTGGCGACGACGGGGATAGATTTTCCGTTGGCAAGGAGAAGTTGGCCATCGGTCATGCACTCTTGCACGTCCGCAGGAGTAGCTGTGCGCTTGGTCTCACTCGGAAGAATGACGCTCCCGCCGCACACTTGATGGTCAGATCTACTGGTTTGCCGTTGATTGGAGAACCGCCCCTGTCGGTTGCCCGCCGCTGCATTGTCCGTACTGCTCCGCTGTCCGCTATTTCTGCTTTGAGGGCAGCTGGCAGCTCTGTGGTCTGTAGCGTTGCAGATGAAACAGCCTCTTGAGTGCCCTTCCCTGGGAGGAGGCGTGGAGTCCGTCTGTCTCTGGCTCGTCTGGCTCCCTTGGACCTGGTTCCCATGGTTTGCAGTCTTCTGAAAATGTTTCGTCGCGCTGGGTGGCCCCATGGTTTTCCCATGAGCGATAAGATATCTTTCAGCAGCCTCAGTCACATCTTTAAGCGTCTGCAGCTTTTGTTCTTCTAAGTGGGTCGCTAGGTCCTTGTGACAGGCATTGAGAAATTGTTCCTTCACGATCAGGTCATGGAGACTGTCGTAAGACTTCATTTCGCCTGATAACTCCACCCACTTGTGTAGATATGACGACAGGCGCTCCACAAACTGCTTTGGCGTCTCGTCTGACTTAGGCCGGCATTCACGGAAGCGTTTACGGTAGCCTTTCTCTGTAAAGTTGTAGCACTGCAACAGGGCCTCTTTCAAGACGTCGTAGTTTTTGGCGTCATCGTTCGACAGTCTGGTGTAAACTTCGAGAGCTTGCCCCGTCAGAAGTGCACTCAGTCGAATCGCCCAGTCTCGAGGTTGCCAATTGGAGCTTTCGGCGAACCTTTCGAATCTCGCCAGATAGCTGTCGATCTGGTCCTTCCCGTCGACGAAAGCTGGCAATTTTGGAGCCGTATGGTCGTTGGTGACTTGTGGCGCATGCTGATTGTTCTGGATACGCGCCAACTCTAGCTGGTACTGACGATCTCTTTCTTGCTGCTGCTGTTCAATTTCCAGACGCTTCAGTTCAAATTCTCTGTCTTCACGACGTCGCTGCTCCTCTATTTCTCTTTCTTCACGACGTCGTTGCTCTTCTTTTTCTTGCCGCTGCTGTTCAATTTCTAGACGCTTCTGTTCTAGTTCTATTTCTTTTTCTAGACGCTTCTCTTCCAATTCTCTTTCTCGTATTCTCTCCTGAGACTTGACGTACTCCGTCAGCTGCTTGCCTTTTAGATTTAGTTCAACCCCTTTCTGCCAGAAGTCAGCCATCTTGATGCTTCTGGAAAGTTCTTTTCAAGAAAGTTCTTTTCTGGAAGGTTCTTCTTCTAGAAAGTTCTTGACTGTAGAGTTCTTTTTTTCTGGAAAGTTCTTGACTGTGCTGTACCTTTCTAGACTGTTCTAGAACAGCACGCTTTCTGCAGTAGCGCTGATGCTTGTCACTAGTCGCTTTTGCTGACGCAGGCCCCGCTGTCCTCGTCGTATGCGACGCTGCACCACGCTGGTGTTGATGTATACGCTCCTGTGCTGAAGTAGACGCGACGTCCGCTCGACGCCCGCTGTAACACTGGCGATGTAGCTCCGAGACTGTCCCTCGACGTAGTCTTACGGTAGCCACGTAGTCCCGATCTGTTGTTCGCTCACGAAGCAACTCTTCAGCGACTACACGCCCTTGCAGTCAACCCGAACCTATCGGTGATGTAGTCCCAGTATGTTGGCCCCTCTCGACGCAACTCGTTGGCGGCTACCCTCGATGACTGCCTCTCGTAACGTTGACTCGCTTGTTGTAGCAGTTGAACCCTTGGCTATGGCGTGAATCGCGGCTTGACCCCCAAAATGTTACACTCTGTTTGATGTTGGTGTTTTCTATCAGTATCTGATTCAGCCCCGATGCTTGAATTCCTGATAGTTGTGTAACTCAGATTCGTTTATTCACACAGCCCGTCCAAACAGCATACAATTCACAAAGTCGACGTATGAAGTTTTCCACTTTTATTCAGCACACATCAACAACTGCATACAATTCTCAATTCAACTCAACAACTTTCACAGCAACTTTCCAAATCACTATCAACAACTTTACTCTCTCAACAGCGACTCGGCTCACGATTAAATAACCTCTCTCTTTTCTGGACCGATTTGGTACGTGGTAGAAATGACGCACTGCCACCAATCGAACTAAAGATCGTCATCACTGACTTACGTCATTCACATTTTCTCTACTTCCGGGAACATTCACGACCTTCGATATCCATCCGGAAATTTCTATCAAGAGTAAACACGCAGATCCAGAAGATTCTCAAATAATATCGACTAACGCAAATTATCAACGTTATACAAAGCCTCTCCTAACAACAATGCAAACTCAAATCAAAGGTAAATAAACTCCATTATTGAATACTTTGCAAAACGAAACGATTAGATCTATCGTACACGCTTCCGACATACTTTCGTTCACGTTTCAACGTAACAGACACTAGTGACAGGGTATTATTGGGCGGGGACGAATTCTGGTGCTGTGGCCCTTAGTTGTGTTGGGTGGGCGACAGCTGCTGTGTCCTCCACGAGATGGCGACTGAGGTAGTCGGCTCCGTGGTTTTCTTTGCCGGGGATGTACTCGATTTGGAATGAGTATGCCTGAAGGGTGAGTGCCCATCTCATCAGGCGAGAGTTCAAAGACTTGGAGGCTGCCAGGAACGATAGTGGTTGGTGGTCCACCTGAACTGTGAAGTGGGTCCCATACAGGTAGAGTTGAAACTTCTGTATGGCCCAGACTAGTCCAAGACATTCTTTCTCCGACGTGGCGTAGTGGGTCTCGGCGGGTCTCAATTTTCTGCTGGCGTAGGCGACAGGGAATAGCGTCTCCGCATTCTTGGGGTCGCGCTGTAGCAGTACTGCTCCGAGGCCTAAGTCGCTTGCGTCGGTGCGAAGAACGAATGGCTGAGTCAAATCGGGTAGGTGGAGTACTGGCGCCGATGTCATTCTGTCCTTGAGTGTTTGGAATGCTGTCTCGCATTCGGCTGTCCATACGACTTTGTCCGGGGCGATTTTCCGGGTTCCATTTGTCAGTGGCACGGCGATGCTGTTGTAGTTGGGGATGAACTTCTGGTAGAAGCCGCAGAGTCCTAGAAACGACTGCACTTCCTTCTTGGTCTTGGGCCTAGGAGCGTCGAGTAGGCGTTTCACTGTCTTTTCTACCGGTCGCAGGCTTCCTTGACTGATGGTGTGTCCCAGAAATTCTAGTTCTGTGAATCCAATCTGACATTTGGTGGGTCTTGCCGTCAATCCCGTGTCTCTCTGAGGCGGGCGAGTAGTTGTTGTAGGAGCGTGACATGTTCCTCCCACGTAGGCGTTGCGATGAGGATGTCGTCCATAAACGAGTGTAGGTGCTCGCTGCTCAGGGGTGCCAGGAGTTTTCGCATCATGGCGCTGAAGATGCTGGGTGCGTTGTGGAGTCCGAATGGAAGTACATTGAATTCGAAGTGTCCTTCCATAGTGCTGAAAGCTAGGTACTTTCGGACTTGCGGTTGCACTGGTATCTGGTAGTATCCTTTGCTGAGGTCGATGCGTGAGAAGTACTTCGCTCGCTGTAGCTTGGCAAATAGGTCGGTCTGGTCCGGGAGTGGCTCTGGCTGGAACTGCGCTACCGCATTCAGGAGTCTGAAGTCGATGCACAGTCGATGCTCTCCGTTGGGTTTTCGCAACAGTACCGTGCCTGCGCTGTAGGGTGACGTAGACTCTGAGATGATTCCGGCTGCCAGTAAGGTGTCTATCTCTTCCTTGATGGCTCGCTGCTGAGACAGTGGCATCGGGTAGAGCTTCTGGCGGACGGGTGTTGGGTCGGTCACCGTTAAGGTTACTTCGACGAGGTCTGTCCTCCCTGGTCGGTCTGTGAGCACAGTCTGATGTTGTCGAATGACCTGTAGTACTTGCTGTCGCTGTTTGGCGGCTAGGTCTCCGTTGAGTATCACGTCTTTGTAGGTTTCTTTGGAGTGCAGGGGATACTCTACTGCATTGGTCTCCATGCTTTCTCCTTCTTCCGCGATGGCGATGGCTAGCAAGTTGTGAGTGCTGGGGGTCGCTGGTCGGTCCGTATACTTCTTAAGGAGATTGATATGGTGGTATCGGGCTCTCCCGTTCACCTCTACTTGGTAGACTGTCTTGGATTTCTTGGCAGTCACCCGGTACGGTCCTCTCCAAGCGATGTCCAGCTTGTTGGTTCCACTTGGAAGTAAGAGTAGCACTCGATCGCCGACTTGCAGTTCTCTGTCCTTCGCGTGGCGGTTGTAGTACTTCGCCTGACGGGCTCTTGCCTTCTTCAGTGCTTCACCAGCTTTCTTCCACGTTGCTTTGAGGGTTTCCTGCAGGTCTGCGACGTACTTGGTGGCACCTCTTGGTGTGTCGTCTATCTTGGCCTCCGTCCAACTTCTGCGTAGGGCTTCTAGCGGTCCTGCTAGAGGTCTGCCGAATAGCAATGTTGACGGGGTGTAGCCTGTGGCTGCATGGGGTGTTTCTCGGTATGCGAACAGTGCCGCATTCACGTAGGTGTCCCACGCTTCTGGATTGTCGTCGGCGACTTTCCTGAGGATGGTGAGAAGGGTTCCATTCAGTCTTTCTACTTGTCCGTTGCTGGCTGGGTGGTATGGTGGTGTGCGAATGTGATGAACTTGTATCAACTCGAACACGTCTTGCATCAGGCGGCCGGTGAACTGAGATCCGTTGTCCGTTCTAATGCTGTCCGGGAATCCGACTCTGGTAAAGATGGCGATGAGTGCATCTGCGATCTTCTTGGTGTGATCGCTGGCAACGGGACTGCTTCGCACCACATCGTACATGCGTCGACGAGTGTGAGTAGAAATCTGTTCCGCTTCTTGGTCATGGGCAGTGGTCCTACTATGTCTACTGAGACTTGCTGGAATGGCACGCCGACTACTACCGATGGTCCTAAGGTAACTGGTACGGTGTGATGTCGCGGGGAATATCGTTGACATTGGTGGCAAGATTTCACGTAGCGCTTGACATCCTCCGTGATTCCTGGCCAATAGTAGTGTGCACTGATTCTCTGCACTGTGGCTCCAATTCCCATGTGTCCGCTGAGTGGCATGCTGTGGCCTAGTTCTAGTACTTGGGCTCGAAGGGTGGCTGGTAGTACTAGTTGGGTGTGATCTCCATCTCCTTGTCGATGTAGAACTCCCTCTTCCATGTAGAAGTCTCCCTTGTGCGGGGGTGTGTGCGCCTTGGGTAGCTTCTGGAAGCACTTCGCTATCGAGGTGTCTTCTTTCTGTGCTGTTTTGATCTCTTCGAGTCCTGGATTCGGAGCGAACTCGGGCTGGGGTGGTTGGGTTTTAGCTTGGGCCCTGGTTTGCACTGCAGCTATCTCTACAGTTTTAGGGGGCGTGCCTAAGAACACATACCTACAACCTAGCACTAGATCATACAGGGGTTTCTGTAAAACAGCTGCTTGGATTCGTCCTGTGACGTACCTACTCTCTACTTCTATCCAAGCTATTGGGCAAGTAGTCGTCGGTTTCGTCAAGTCTGCTCCTTGTAAGTCGACTGTCTTGTCTGTCAAGTCCGCGCGCGATACAAGAGATTCGCTAACTATCGCGTCGTATGATAGACCTGTGTCATACAGACAGTTCGCTTCTTTACCGTTGACCTTGACCGTGTCTGTCACCGATGGGTGATCTCCGATAGTGTGTGGCTTGTTACCGCTGCTTTGAGTTAGAACTCTGTGCGCTGGCCGGCTTTCGCGCTCTTCCCTACGTTGTGCGGCCAACTTGAAACATTCTGCGGTGGAGTGATTGTTTCTGTTGCAGAACGAACAATACCGTCTCTGTTCTGCAGGACCTCTTTTCCCGAATTCCGTGTTGGGTCCTTTATTTTGCCCAGGTCTGGGGTTATTCGGCTTATTCGCGGTGCGCTCTTCCCGGGTAGGGCTTCGTTTCTGTGCCTCTTTCCCGTTAGGCTTTAGGTCTCGCCTGAAGCTCTTGGCTTCTCCGTGTGCGGCCACGTACCTATCTGCGACCTTGACCAGATCCTCCAGTCTTTCCGCGCCCTGCTCTACTGAGAATGTTCTCAGCTCGGGGGTCATGGTTTCCCGTAGCTGTTCCCATACTAACAGTTCTGTCAGTCCATCATACGTCTTAGCCGTGGCTGACTGGCTAATCCACTTATCCAGCGTTGTGGACAACCGATCCGCGAACTGCGCATAGCTCTCTCCTTTCACTCTCCGATTGGTGCGGAACTTTTGCCGGTAGCATTCTCCTGTTAGTTCGAATCCCGTTAGGAGCGCCTCTTTTACTTTGTGATAGTCAGTCACTCTGTCAGTCGGTAGCTTACTGTAGATGTCGTAAGCCTTTCCTCTAAGCCCTTGACTAAGCTTAAAAGACCAATGAGTGGGATCTAGTTTGTACTCTGTTGCTAGACGCTCAAACCTAGTCAGATAGAGATCTAGACCTTCTTCTCTCTCATTGAATGTTCCCAGTGGAAATGACATTCCTTGTACAGGGTTGGGTGCTACCTCTAGCTGATCTGAGTGGGAAGGGGTTGAGGAAGAACTTGAAGCTCCTGATCCCAATCTCCTTAGCTCTAACTCATGCTGTCTTTCTTTTTCCTTTTCTTCCCTCTCTTTTTCTTTTTCTGCCCTTTCTTTTTCTTTTTCTGCCCGCTCATACTCCCATCTCCTAACTTCTGCTTCTCTCTCTGCTGCTAACGCTGCCTTCTTCTGTTCTCCTTCTAATTCTAACTTCTTCTGCTCTAGTTCTAATTTCTTTTGCTCTGCTTCCAATTTCTTCGCCTCTCTCTCTGCTTCTAACTTCTTTGCCTCTCTCTCTGCTGCTCTCTCTGCCTTAGCCTCCTGTTTCTCTACCTCTGCATTGATATACGCAATTAGGTCTCCCCCTGCTAAGTGTAAGGCTTCCCCTAATTCCTTGAAGCGCAATCTCAAGGCCACTGGGTCCGACATTGTCAAACGTGTCTATGAACAACCTCTGAATCACGTGGAATACCAAAACACTAGCAATATTGCAATTCAATAACAACAATGCAAAGACAATCAATAATAGAATAAAACAAGAGTCAAATGGCATACAACAGTTACTTAAGCAAAACCTGCAAAAGAACAATGCAACATACAGGCACAAAAATAATTGAAGCAAACAAGTTTTTAACTAAAGAATAGTGCACCCAAGTGATCAGTGTTATAACTATTCTAAGTTATTCTACTTCTACTGTTATCTAATTTTATTGTACTTAGGTCCGGTTATACCCAATTCCTATTACACAGATCCTGGCTAGGCTCGCCAATTAAAGTGTCACGTGGGGTTTATGGGCTCTGCACAATGGAATTATGGACCCTCACGTTTATTCGGTGGGAACTGCTAGTAAGTCACCCTATGAATTACTTTAATAAATTTATTTGTTTAGCTCGTTCTGTGTTAAGGTTGGGGTACAGAAATAGATAGAAAAATGGTAAGAGATTACTGTCACACTAGCTTTCACACGGCTATGAATCATATGTAGTCCAGCCACTTGATAACAGTTAAAATCACACATTTATTTCTTCTACTCTATACAAGATTCTCTAAGTACTAATCTAACTTAAAAAGTCTCAGTCACTGCTAATAGTTCGATCGCTGATAGTCTAGGCAGCTGTTATATCTTCCTCGGGCACTTTCTATAATATTTCATGTAGAGTTGGACTACTGTGGTCCGTTTTACAGTTTCTGAAGAGTTGGACTACTGTGGTCCTGCTATGATCAGTTTAAGTGCACCTTCGTGTTATGCACTTACATGAGTGGGGGTTCGAAGTCCTTCTGTGAGGTAGCTTCTGGTCCACCTGTCTCGTTGTGTAGTTGGGTTCCCTTGCCACGCTGTGGGGTCTGACAGGGTGTTTTGCAAGGCAGCTCTTTCCGTCTTGTGCGGTAGAGGATCCTCAACCAACTAGTCGTTTCTGTGGAGTGGGGTGCACAGGATAGCTCGGGATAGCTCGGGATAGCTCGCCTGCTCGTCTGTTTGACAAGTTCAGGCCCGTGATGACTTGAGAGAATTCTAAGATTTCAAAGTCCTGCTTCCTGGTCTATGAGTGTAGAGATTTCTCTAGCTGTGGAGATGTTGACTCTACCTCTTCTCACACACGACTGATTCAAACTGTGTTAGGATCTGACACAGTCAAACTGCTCTACCCACTGAGCCTGCTCTGATTGGTCAAAACGGTCCGATTCAAAACTCAAGTGCTGACTCACTGCGCTAGCGTGGGTCGGGCTCGCGGTGTGTGGTCTGCTGTGTAATCTTAATTGCTGCTGTGTTATAGTCTAACTTCTCTACTGTTGCAAAGACTACACATGGCTAAATAGTAAATGTGCAGAGTTAAAGCTAGCCAGTTCGTGACAGAAGATCAGCAATATGTGTTAGTGCCATATAGATAGAGAACAGTTCAGACGAGAATATAGAAACATTATCATTTAACCGATACGCTTTTGTAGTTTTCAGGACTGGTATCGTGAAAGCGCAGCCTACACGGCCACTGTCCTGTTTTGACCCGTCAGTAAATATCTTAAGATGGCTTTGTAATTCGGTGTTGACTAGTTCATTGGCGTGAGTGGCTAACAACAGAGGGTTTTCCTTTTAGTGATGCTACTATAGTCCGTTATGAGAGTAGCTTTTCTTAATTACCAGGGTGGGACAGGACATATATGCGAGCTCCGTCTACGCCAGCCTTTGCACTTAGATTTTCTATATAGTTTGCTATGAACAGGTTTCTTTCCGCCAATGTGTAGTGACATCGGCCCAGGAAGACGTTTATTTGGGAATGTGTGTCATCAATCATGAGAGTGTACAACATCAGCCCTCACATTATTGAAGTCATCAAAAGCCTGTATGAAAAGGCAACCAGTGCAATCCTCCACAAAAGCACCATTGGAACTGGTTCAAAACAACAATCGGTGTGCGTCAAGGATGCCTACTCTCTCCAACACTCTTCAACATCTTCCTGGAACGCATCAAGTCAGGATAGGCGATAGAGCAATCTACAACCTCCGTTTTGCGTATGACATTGATGGATAGTCTAGAGAGGAACAACTTAAACAGGGAGCTAGTACAGAGGCTTGACACCACCTCCAGAGCCTTTGGAATATAAATAATTGCAGAGAAGACCAACATGATGAACAACAACATCAATGACATCAACACTACATCAAAGTCCAATGTCAATCCCTCAACACTGTGCATAGCTTCAAATATCTAGGAGCCATTGTATCAGACAATGGGTCCCGACAGGAAGTCCTCTCCAGGATCGCACAAACAACTGCCCTGAAAAGGTTGAAGCACATTTGGAAAGACAGGACCATCAGTCTGCATTCCAAGGTAAGGATGCTGCGCTCCCTTGTCATCTCCATCTTCCTATACGCTTGCGAAACATGGACCCTCACAGCAGACCTACAAAGAAGAATACAAAGCATGGAGATGAGGTGCTACAGAAGACTTCTGGGCATTTCCTATACCCAGCACCTCACCAACGACGTACAAGCCATTGCACAACACGATGACATGCTCACAGTGGTGAAGAAACGGAAACTCCGATGTCACCAGAGCATCAGGCCTTGAAAAGACCATCCTGCAAGGCACGATGCAAGAAGGCAGAAGAAGAGGGAGACAGAAACAGATGTGGGAGGAAAACATTCGAGAATGGACTGGCTTGACACTGAGCGAAGCCATGAGGGTTGATGAGAACAGAGAAAGATGGAGTACGCTGGTTAAACGATCATCTGTGGTGCCCCAACGACTTTCGAGTTACGGAATAGGATAGGATAGTGTCATCAAAATCTAAAAGTATTTCGTCCGAAGTGGAATTTTCTACTGCTTGATCCCTAACCACATACTGGACACATTGCTTCTTCTCACGCTTCAGCGGCCACCAGCCGGCCTCAAACAGAAGAAGAAGAAGAAGAAGAAGAAGACGAAACGGCAAATTAAAATGACAAATCAAAAACCAAGGTCATGATGTCAAAATAATACGTCAACGGCAGATTGCGGCGTGCTTTGTTTGGATTGTCATTGATCGTCAATTTGCTTCCTCCTCTTCCCCCTCTTCCTTTTTCTCCTCCTCCTCCAACTTCTTCTTCTTCTTCTTTGCACATTTTCACTGGCACCTAGTTTGCAGTTTGCTATCCCGACAAGCACTGGAAGCCAGTGTGTTTTCGTTGGTGTCTGGTCTAAACTCTGAAAAATAGTCGAAAACCTAATTGTCGGACTCTTTTGCATCTACGTTCCCTCCTTCCTTCCCCCCCCCCCTCCTTCCCTTAACTTCTCATCTTCCCGCCAAATCTCCTTCCCTCTGTCTCCCTTACAAAACAGTGCTAAGCTCAAGTTTGCGTATTTCGAGAGGTCATGGAAACCACCCGGAGTGTTTTTCTTGGTGTCTGGTCTAAACTGAAAATCGTTAATGCTGGACCTGTCCGTATTCCTTTATCACCACAAAAACTATGCTCTCTATTGCCCAGATACAAAACAGCGCTGGAAGTACGTTTGTAGTTTGATGGCAAGAGTGTCCATTGACAAACGCGAGCGCTGTTGGCTTAAAAAACGTCGGCCGTCCCACTTCTGGAAATTGGGAAGATGTAGATGTTTGCTGCTTTACTTCATGATCGTCACCGTGATGGGGAGACGTTTGACTCGGGGAAAGTTTTTCTCTATTTCGAGTTCTTCTCCAAACACAGAAGGCAACCAAATCTCACAAACCCGTGAACATGGGGCTAATGGAGTTCTTGTTTTTTTGTTGTTGTTTTTTTCACACTTTATTGTCCTTTTTATTGGGAAATTCTGGGTCGCCTTCCCTGAAATTTTGCTGAGGGAACACACCGGATTACCCCGAGAAAACCCTCGTAACGTTGCCAGAGTCGAAAGTAAATAATATTTGAAGAAATATAACGCCAAGAGGCGGGATCGATTCCATATCTATCAGTCGCCATTGGTTTCTAGCCTGTGGACAAGGCAAGTTAGTCTCGCTGTAGACCACGCGGCCACAACGCGCGCTTCATGAAGTTTCAGACACAAGCTTTGTGTACACAGTTCTACAGCACTGCCATTAAAACCACTCTGGTCGGACTATCACATTCTGTATGTTTATGATAATGGCAAAGGTCCACCTGTAAAGCGCTGCGTCGAACATGCTAACAGGATGTTCAGAACGCACAAAAATAAACTGTTTCTGGACCACAGGAAGAAATATTGCAACGGCGTTTGCTGACCGGTTGAGTTTTGCTTAAACATCCGAGCACTATTAGGTTAGTGAACCAGGCTGACAATTTCTTATTTTCCCCCAGTACAAGATCAATACCTCATGGTAGACAAAATAGTGAATCCTTACATCTTCTCTTGCTCCTTATTCCCTCTCAATCACTCTTCCCAATACGACCAATGCTTATGCACACTTGCATTTGGAAAAGAGCGTGTGTGATTCAAGTAAACAAAATTTTTTAATCTTGAATATCGAGTTAGATTCTATTACAGCTTATTACTCCATTAAGTTATTTAAGTACCAATCAACCATAACAAATTTAACACATTTCTCTGTGGGCCTCGGTACACTTTTCAGAGAGAAGCGATAGAAACAACTAACAAGGACATAATTATGCACTTGCTTTCTGTAAAAGGAGCATTACTATTGGCTCTCTCTTTTTTTTTTCAAACTAACCCCAGTTGAAAGACCTTACAACGGCCGATTCTTGATAGATGTGTGTCGAGTTTCTCTGCGTGAGTAATGGTTTGTCCCATTCCATTCAAAGTTGATCGAACGCTCACTGCGGTCATTGATTATTTGGACACGCGCGCACCCAGGCAAACAGACAGACAGACAGACACACACACACATACATAAACAAACACATGAAGAGAGGGGAGAAGGCCGCACATATGATGATGAGGAGGAGGAGAAGAAACACGACGGCTACATTGCTGAAAGTCGTACTGACGATAAAATGATTATTGTAATGGTGGTAGGGGTGGAGATCATAATGATGATGATGATGAGGATGATGAGTATGAGGATGATGAGGATGATGAAGATGATTTAGGATAATGATGATGATGTTGATTGATTGATTGATTGATGACGATGACGACGACGAGGATGACGACGACGACGACGATGATGATGATGATGATGATGATGATGATGATGATGATGATGATGATGATGATGATGATGATGATGATCTTGCACAACGTTACAGAAAACTTTCCAACAAATTCCTCCCCCTCCCCCACCTACATTCCCCCCTCTCTCTCTCCTCTCTCTCTCTCTCTCTCTCTCTCTCTCTCTCTCTCTCTCTCTCTCTCTCTCTCTTTCTCTCTCTCTCTCTCTCTCTCTCTCTATCTCTCTCTCTCGGCGAATTAACACACTTTTAAATGACGATTTTATTAATTTACTCCATAACAGGGGTGCTAATAAAACAACCATCCAAAGTGAGGAGGGAGGGAGTGACATCCCCAATCCCGAAAACTGAATGCAATACACACACATACACACAAACAAATCGGAATGCTTGCCAGTACAAACACAGTCTACATAAATCTGGAAACTTCACTGCCAATTTAGCCGGTCTTTGAGAAGTCGGAGGCTATGTATTTGTATTACGGAAATTAGCGATAGGGTGCGAATTCTGTATTACGGTTAAAAGCAACAGAACTCTCACACCGTATATCTTGTACACAGGAAGCACAAAGTCTACATACTTCACCTTCCATCCAACTTCCCTTCCCCTCTCCCCCACCCAACCACACCCCACCCCATCCCTCACACTTCTCAATCTTGCTTCCTCATCAGCTTGTACTATTAGTAACAAATAGGACCTACGTGAGTTCCTCCGGTACGTCCTGCGGGTCCTTGTGACTGTCCGTCCTGGATTCCAGGCTGGAGGCCCGCCAGTCCGGCTTGCCCGTTCTGAGCCCGCTGCTTGAACTGCTGGACCCTGACCTGTGGTGGTAGCCATAGCGTCCTTGACCTTGAGGCTTGAAGCTGTCCATGACGTCACGTGCAGCAGCTGCATCCCTCACGGAAGTAGTTTTCTTAAAGCTTTCAGTTTCTAAGTTTGCTGACACCAAGTTGATGTTGCAATGGACGCTATACGCGCCCTATTTTAAAGTCAGATTCAAAGAGCGACGATCTGTAACCAACCTACACTCTCACGTGTCCTTCGCGCTTCTCCAAGAAGCTTACAGTATCAATCATAGGTCTAATGTGCACAGGCCTAAAACAAGTGACTGCCAGCATCCCCTTCGCAACTTGGTCACATTGGGGGCAGAGAAGCTGCACTAGAGGACAAAAATAGTTGAAGTAAGTGAACCATGGCTTGCACAATACAACGACAGTAGCGGGTCGAATATCAAGGTATGTGGTCAGAAACACAACGAAGACAGCCAGTGCACACAAACTGCGGTCTTTGATAAATGTAGATCCACAAATTATAGACGAATTTTTTCGGATACAGAACATAGCACTCGTTAAAATATGTATTCCATGAAGGGTGGCATCCTCCACCTCTGTTAAGGTCAACAGCGGCGGGTGCGTCACAAGAAATAATGATGATGATAGTAATGATTCTGCATGATTGCGCAATTTTTCTGGTATGGAATATTTATGTAATCACAATTTTCCACACACAGCTGGTCATTGCACAATCTCTTTCTTTCTCTGACACTTAAACTGCGTTTTGTTGAAAGGTAAAAACAAACCAGTTTCTCGATAAGGATAATTATTTACATCTATCATCATCTAGAATGCGCTGGGACGCATATCAGTTTGCATTTTGAAAAATCAGGGGTCTTTGCATTGAAAGATCCAGACAAAACAAGTCATCAAATCACAGAAACAAACGCAGTAAGATATAAAAATGTTGATTTTCTGAAAACTCGCGTCGATGGATTCGCCTAATTTTGTCATCAGACGGCAGCGCAGATCTCAAAACGGTTATCTAAATCCGCCCCCTCAATGAAAGTGAATAATCAACGATGAAATACTGAATGGATATACGGCGCCAACCTATTGGCAGGTATGCCTACATTACACGCGTCAGTTTTTAAGAGCCTGTGCACCGTTGATCCTCGTGTGGTCGTTGACGCGTGTGGTTTTACAATTAGGTTCTTGTGACCACTTCAGTGTTTAACAGTCTGTTTAAAGGAATTAACTGCCTCGATCTATAAAGCTAGAATTTCAGAGAGAGAGAGAGAGAGGGAGAGAGAGAGAGAGAGAGAGAGAGAGAGAGAGAGAGAGAGAGAGAGAGATTGTTCTCGTGTAGCGCACTTACCAGCTCAAAGAGCTGCTCAAAGCGCTGGCCCCAAAAGCAAACTCTAACACAAGCCGTCCAAAGACGCCCAGTCCCAACATCAAACGCACTGCCAAAGCGTCCCGATCTCGAACGACAAAAAATACGCGCGTTTATTTGAGTCTAGTACATGTCTTTTTCACTAGTCGTCCGCTGGACCTAAAGCAACAATAAATCAATCAATCATTTCACTAGTCCCGTTACAACGGTGGAATGTGAACCACAGTGAATAAGTTCATTACAGGCAATCGACTTTTGTGATACAAAATCTGCAGTCACCATCGCAATGAGAAACAGGTTCTTTCTTCCGCCCACCAACCAGCTTTCTACCACTGAGTCGCTCTTGCTAGCCCGGAGAACTGTGAATGAATGTGATTGAGTCCTGGCATCACTGCTGGCCCCATGTTGGTGTCATTGCACCGAGGGACTAAGATCTGGGTCCCCGGTGTCTCTGCTTCAGTAAGACTGACAGCAAGAAGCAATCATCATAACTACTGAGTTTCACCGATTTAAGGCTATTGTTTCACCAGACTAACCAACGCAGCTACAGTCTACTACAAAAGAAGGCAACAAGTTGTACATGCACACACACAGAAGGAAAGGATCTCTCCTTATGGAACGGGACTGCATGCAGTTATAATAGCTTCTAGAAGATACGGAATGCAATGGTAAATGGAGCGGGGTTTAGAAATAGACCTACCACAGGGATGTCGTTTGGGTCGGATCTTCGGCTTTTAGCCGAAATTTTTATTAAAAAGCCGATAAACTGTCCGTAACGTCGGCTCGCCGAGCCGAAGTTTTCACGGGTGAATCGGCTCAATTTTGTCCATTTTTGCGATATTCCTGTGTTGTACGGTTGCAGTTTAGGTGAGGATTCCATAATTACTAAGGTTAAACCCAGAAACTCTGACAG
This sequence comes from Oncomelania hupensis, assembly GCA_036898135.1. NCBI lineage: Eukaryota > Metazoa > Mollusca > Gastropoda > Littorinimorpha > Pomatiopsidae > Oncomelania > Oncomelania hupensis. The sequence goes on from CM072517.1 coordinate 15,611,447, forward strand.
TATTGTGGTCTGTCAAGGGACAGTCTAAACTTTTTATGGTTTTTGTGTGTCTAAAATTTAAGAAAATAAAATTTCTTTTCAATGTTCTTATTCTACTCTTAAAATCAAATTTTATTATAAAGATATGCATCCACAGAACACCTTTAATACATGGAGGTGGAGGGTGCACGTTAACGTAGTGAATCTAGTCAAAAAACTTATGAGACTGCTTTGGAAGAGAAAGCCGAAACTTTCTGTAAAAAGCCGAAAGTTTCACGGCTGTTTCGGCCAAATCGCCGAAGAAAAAATTTCCTAGCAACATCCCTGCTACCATCTCTTTTCCTCTGCTAGACTGTGTTTCCAATTGTTTGATTTTAGTAGCAATTTCCATTGTAAGATCAATTCTTTATAATGTCAGTTGCCGTGCAGATGACACCAGTATTAATATTCACGCCCAAGAAGAAGAAATCGATGCAAATAATGAACTGCCGACTAGTATACTCCTATTTTGTTTCAGGAAGCCAAGAAGTTACTCACACAACTAATATACTTTGGTGCTATTTCAACAGTATCCACGCTCAAGCCACTCATTACCCTAACTGCTGAGAATTACATAAATACGCCCACTTGAGGATAAAGGACTTAAGATATAACAATAAGTTGTTAACGAAGTGAACATAAAGTACAGTATGTACCTGAAAGTAGCACGCATCACCAAATACTATAGGCCACCTTGACACCCACCAGCAAACGCCCGCTTGTTGGAAAGAATACACTAAACTGCTAACTGGGCGTCACCGACACACGTCGCTGTTTAATGAGAGATATAACAAGCGATAAGGAGAAATTATCATAGCACCACTTGATAGCCTGATACACTCAAGCTCAGAAAGAAGGATGAACAGATTACAGTCATTCTCTCCGTTCATTGAGAAGGTGGAAGACTTCTCGGTCCGGCAAAGAAGCTCGTCATCCATGGCGGCTGATGTATTGTTCACCAATAATGTCACCACAGTCCTTGGCAGATCCATTTGACGGTAGCCTGAATGCCACATAAGACGCTATGCGGAGAATTAGTGCAAGTAAAAAATGTATATAGATTCAATAACTTAAGGTATCGCAATTACATCATTGTAATGATATTTAATGTTTGACGTTATCATAAAGAAAGTTTAACAAACATAATAGAGAAATTTACCAAGCACAACACATTAACCCTTTCTGTCAATTTTAACTTTAAGTTAATCTCATGAATAAAATTTGACACAACCAAAGTTAATAGAAGTCAATTTTGATCCACCCGGTCCAGGGGAGAAGGCATTGAAATGATCCTAACGCTCTCACACAAGTCCTGTGGGTCCGGGTAGCTCAGTTGGTAAGAGCGTCTTGCTAGTAACCGAAAGGTCGCTGGTTCGAATCCCGGATTGGTCAACGTGTGATCATATTATTTTCCCCTTTACCAACAACTGGCCCGCTGGTGTCAGTATAAATCGGTCCAGTAGTCACCTATATGCGAAAGTGTCGTGTGACTATAATCTACAAACAACAACAACAACAACACAAGTCAATGAGTTTGGCTCAGCTCAGAGCTCCGTTGTCCAGGGTGTCCTGCATTTGATGCAGCAAGGTGGCGTCTAGTGCCACAGTCTAAAGTAGCTGTAAGAGTCGGTTGTAAGGACAACAATTACTTTAAGTATTACAGAGTCATTCCAATGCCGCTATATCAAACAAGGCTGTTACAATAAATCTAAATACACCAAAACAACGACCAGCATTGCGATCCACGGCTACTAACAAGTGTACGCGTCCTCGCTTCACCGCAGAAAGAATAATGATAGAAGAAACCAAACTGCCTCGCAACCTGCAATAACACTGATTGTGAATGCAACCAAAGAGCTTAATGATAGCAACTGTCAGCTGACAGGCTATTTCTCCTCATGCGCATACAGGCAAGAGCATCAATGGTAAAGTACGACGCTGGACATTCAACTCATCTGCCTTTACCCTGCGCTTCCTTCCAGTGAGCTACAGTACTCGCTGCGGTCAATAACCCTTGTGGGTGGATCATTTGTTTAAAAAATAATAATCGACCGTTCATTCAGTATCATAGTCAATGCTGAAGGCACTCGCGAGATCGCCACATACGAGTAAAACTTTGCGTGGGCGACCTAAAACGTACAGCTCACTAGCCCGACTGGCGACCATTTCTCTTACTCATACACTCCTCCACTCCGTTTTTATAACTGATGACTGCCTACTTTTGTCAAGTTACACTGAGTCATGCACTATCCCTCATCATGTGTTTTAGTTTCGTCTTGCTCAAATTTGGGAACCTCTGGCTTTGACTTGCTCATTATCTGGAGGGCGAGTTGAAAATTCTGCCCTTCATCACCCTTGATCGCCTGCGTTTACCTCCAGTAAGCTGCTGTACCATATAATCCCATTTATTGGTACTGCAGCTTACTGGAAGTAAACGCAGGCGCAAATCCAACACAGTTGACTACATGCAAACGCCTGCGTTAAGCAACAACATAAAAGATAGATGCATAACGAAGGAAAATGCTAGCTGATGACGAACATAATAAGCGAAACATCGCGTACAGATAAATTAAGTGAGCTGCCACAGTCACATATATCTCGGTCTGTGGCTTACTTTTCCCCGTTATATAAGATTAAAGGAGAGACCAGTCTAGTTCACAATGAGAAAGACCACGCGTTGCCTTGGGAATGAGATGATCTACCCGCCTCTGCCCTTCGGTGGCAAAAAAGGCAACAGCTCCATGAAGCCTAGCTCGCTAAGAGCGGCCGTGCACGTATTATAAACGACCTTTCTATTGAAATGAAGAGTTCTGATCATACAGAAAGGCTTTTTCAACAATATATTACAGTGGCGCAGTGGTAAAAGCTCGCCTGGCGTGATAGAGAACCTGGGTTCGCGTCTCCTTGGTGACGGAAGTTGGTGTTCAAAACCTGAGTTCATATTTTATAATGACGTTTTAATCAGGGGTTCATTTTTTCCCCCAAGTGGTAGCAAGGAACCCGATAATTGTGCCAAAAAGCGAAGACACGTTTTCAACAACAAAAAAACACTCTTGATGACATTGTCCACAAGCACACTATCTGGTGGGTTTTACTTCCAATAAACTCACACGCACATGCACACATCCGAGATGGCTCAGTTGGACAGGGCGTTCGACAATGCGCTTGATGCTGCTAAATTGGCATTTTGAGCTAGATCATGATTTGGGCCATCGTCTGATCTTGAGCAGCTCTATGAAATGCCAACTGCGCTCCATAACAACAATTACTACCTTCAATTTTGCCGTTCAACTTCCCTAAAACCATACAACACGGAGTTTCGTCTAGGGCGTTCAACTAATTCGTCCCCTTACCCACACGTCACAGACTTTGGTCAACTTGCGTCAGCCGGGGCTTAATAATAATAATAATAATAATAATAATAATAATAATAATAATAATAATAATAATAATAATAATAATAATAATAATAATAATAATAACATCCCTAGCTTAATCATGGAAATGATTCCTGCCTGTTGCCATAAACCCACGCCGGCTTTCGTGTGATTAGTCTCCGCGACGCTGCAGGTTCGACTGGTCCTGATTGGTCAATCGTCTGATTAATAAACACCATGGCCACTAGTGGGATCAATCCTGTAGTCACTAGTTCTAAAGACCAATCACCCTAGCTTGTGGAAGTTGGGCTGTAACGCAGATTGTTAGAGCGCTAGAGTCCAATGCCGAAAGGTCGAAGGTTCGGCCCCAGCCGGGGGTGAAATTCTTAACTTAGCTAGATATGAGATTTTTCAATTTCATCCCTCCATTTGTAAAGGTTCTGGATGTAATCAAACTAAATATGGCCTCCAACCTTCATATGTATACAAATTATTTTATTCCTTTAGTAGTAGTAGTAGTAGTAGTAGTAGTAGTAGTAGTAGTAGTAGTAGTAGTAGTAGGAGGAGGAGGAGGAGGAGTATAGCTAGCTAGCTAACAAGCGGTTTTTTCCACATTAAATTTAAAGTGTTAATTTTCTGTTTCGGTTTTATCCAAAAGAAGCAAATTTAAAACATCAAACAAATGGCCACTATCTGCCAGCTAAACATTTATCCGAATCTGCCCAGCCAATTTTCAGACACAACGCAAAAAAACGTTTAAAAATTAATTTTTTTCAGCGACATTGAACTGTGAGAAGGTTTAAATATGAAATATGAAAGGGCCAAGCATACAATGCAGTATAATATTACATAATCAAATCGGTCGTCATGCTGATAGAATGCAAAAAAGGGCTTTGAATGGGAAAGTAAAATACCGACCGACAATGCAACTGACCGACCGATTGCCCAACCAACGGTTTGCTTAAAGTGATTGGCCTTGAGTTGAAGTACCTGTATATGAATAAAACGATCAAACTAAGTCAAGCCGTTTTTGAGACAAGGAGCGAAACGTGTTGACCACAATTATCTTGACTTTGGCGTTAGAACATATACGAAGGCACGGGAGGAATAAGTCGACAACCCAGGTAAAGTTCCTGTGAAGTGTCAACAAACCAGATCTAAAGATTCACCCCAGTTTTCATCCTATTCTTTAACTACCTATGTCAATAACCTCAGACAGACGCTGCCACTGGCGCCAATTAATACGTTTTGATCACGCACACGCCCCTTGTTGAAGCTCATGTGAGGTTCTGCAGACCCAAGCCAGTTTTAGAGCTCACTTTCCATTTCACTACTTATGCAAATAACCGCAGACACACAGTCATTGGGCTGCACTTCAGCCGGTCAACATGCTTCCATCGTAAACGCAGCTCTCGGTATGTGTCTGATGCCATAGACTGTAACACACAAAAGAAGTTGCGAACTACAAATAAATCACAGCAAGAACACCAAGATCTACGGAAACATCGAAGCGAAAACACCCACAAAAGACCAAGAAACCGCCGCGCATGCAGCGAAGTCCGTAATCGGAAGCGGTTGGTTGTAATTTCAGAACACCAATCAAATCAGTGACATTCATCGAGGTCGAGACTTGGTGGACTAATCCCTCTTCAGAAGAAGAGCAGTGAGTGACTCAGAAGCAGGGCTATAGATGGTCAGCAACGATGTATGAATCAGTGGTGTACTTTCATACTGCTATGGTGATATTGTAATCTTGTACTGTAAAGCGGAGACAAGGTAGAATACAGAATTGCAAGATGAAGTGAATAAGCCGAGCAATAATGATTATGACCAGCACACAAGCGCTGCAGCAATTTTCATCACTGATAACAGACAATAATGTTATGTAGTACATTGGGCTTTATCAGGCAGACGACGCCAAAGAGTGATTTTCGCCAACGCAGTCAGTTTATTCAAGTACCTCTCCCGCCCTTAGTATGACTCAGACCTTAGCACCATGTAAGTCTGTGGTTGCAGCATTTGCTATGTTAGATAAAGCCTGGATGACCCTTTGACTTCGTCTGGGCTTTTCCCAGACACACAGACCAACACGCGTCTCCAAGACAGATAGGCGGATTTAAATGTATCTACAGGGAAGACCAACACACAAAAGTACTTCCCAAACCGACAGATGAATCTGATTGGAGACAAACTTGTTGGTAGACTCGATTCAGGCAGGTCCTAGCCAGATAGACCATCTCGCAGGTCCTAGACAGACGGACAGACTAACACAGATACACGCAGAATGACTGGCGGGCGATTCAACACAGGGTAGAGTTCGGTCGATACGCTAGAGCCGCAGAAGGAAAAAAACAACAAAAAAAACATCACCGCCACACCGAAGATCATATTCACCGTCTTTGGTGTTTTCCCTCCTAACTATTTTTGATTACTGTTCAATAGTTCTTATAGACGGCTTTTACAGCTCAAAGAACTGCTCAAGGGATTGGCCATAACAAACAGGAGCCTAATACACCAACAAGCTATTTCACTACAGTCTTCTGTATAAATAATAAATATAGTCATCTCTTTAGCACTCTTATTAATTGGATTTGATTTTCATTGCCTAGCGGACAAAGATTATATTAATCGTGCAGAGGCTCCTTCTGAGGACAGAGCAAAGAGCTTCTTCGCACTCTTCAAATCTACTTCTTGAGTTTCAACAATGGGAGGATTCTTAACTGATGAGCTGACCTCACAGGCTGTATACAGATAATCCTAAATCCAGGAAATTGGTAACACTAGCAGTAGACCAAGGGAGGATAGAACACTCCTTTAACTCTTGCAGTATTGCATCTATTAAGGATTATTTCAGAGATGCTACTGTTTACTAAAAGGCGAGGCTACTTAACCTCAATGTTTAAGACTATATAATTATGTCTCCGTATATTTATTGAATTTCTTTTGTTTTTCACTTTCAGTGTTATTTATTTATTTATTTATTCATTTTATTTCATTTTATTTCATTTTTATTTTATATTTTATATTATTTTTATTTTATTTTCCTTTTTAATGTTTTTACCATTTTTACCTTTTTGACTTTTACTGTTGTTGAAAGGGTGGTGCTTAAAATCACTTCATTTGTGAATATATGTTAAATAATTTGGCTGCATTGAACGGAATTGTCACTTTCAGTCTAATTCTTGCTAACTATCGTCTGGAGCCTTACTGTGATGGTTTTATCTGCTTTCTTTCTGTGCTGCTGCCGCAAACCAAAGTCCTCGCCTCTTTTACTTGCATGCTTGCGTTGCTCTGCACAAACAGACCTTACAGCACACGATCCGTGGGGTTAAAAAATACCCACCACTAGTCAAATATGCATGGAGCGGTCCTAAAGAAATTGTCCTGGACAAATAACAGTTGTCTTTTTTTTAATGCGAATTGTGGTCAATGTTTTTATTTTATTTTTACAAGGTTTTAGTGCCAAACTTCTTTGCTGTCTCGGTTTATGCATCTCAGCTTGTAGACTGCATGTCGTATATAGCTAGTACTATTGTCCTCTACGTCTAAGACTTCTTTGTATTGTGAATATGTGGAACTGACTCTTCTGGTACTAATTCTTTATTAACATCTTAGTATGCGGTTAGGAATGCAAATACTCTGACAAGCCTCTCTCTCTGAGGTAGGGGTTTTAAATCATTCATTATAGTTTTTCCCTGAATGATATGAATTGTATGATCATTTTATTACCTTGTCGTCTGTCTTAACTGGAAAATTCGTGGAGGTTCACGAACCTTTTTTTTAAACAGATCCGGAACCTAGGTTTCTGAACTTTTTGGAAAAAAAAGGTTCAAAGACCTAGACTTAGGTTCGAGATTTGAGAAACTCGAAACAAACGTTCGAAATGTGAGGGTTGTTTGTGGGTTGGGGGGGGTGGGGGTCCATAGATGTAATCTACTTGTTTTATCGCGCATATATTCCATCATAACGGACTTTAAAGATCCTGACGCTCATGTCCTAGACGGGTGAGTGCCGGTGACAAGAACACACCCAGCATGCACCTAGGTCCTTCTCCCCCATCCCTGGCTGCCCAGGATCGTGCTCAGTTGTCCGGGCGTCAGACCATGCGCCCAAAGGCTGCGGGTGGGCGGCTTGAGTTAGATCCTGTATCGGCCAGCGCCTTGAGCAGCTCTTGAGCTGGAAAAGCGCTATATAAGAACGATTAAATAAATAAAAAATAAATCGCCTTATCTTGTGTGTGTATGCGTGTGTGTGAGAGAGAGAGTGTGTGTGTGTGTGCGTGTTGGATGTTTGAATGTGTATATGTGTGAGCGTGTGTGTATGTGTGTGTGCGTGCAAAAGTGCAAATGTTCTAAGAATATTTCTTACAAATAATAATTTAGATTACTCCTATATAAGAAGTATAGAATTCATTAAAATAACTTTCTTCTCTGACTTCATCTAACATATCAAATTCTGTCTTTCAGCTACTTCTATCTAATTTTAAAAAAAAAACTATTCCTGGAGGTGCGGACACTGTAAATAAGCTTTAGCAATTTCTGTATCTTTTCCTGCAAGGGTGTATGAAGCCGATCGATGCGTGTGAATGTGTCAAGTATCGTTTTACTACGCGTTACCTTTGGGACGTATACTACATAGCAGTCTTATTTTTCAGAAGCTGTCTCGATACTAGGAAGAACTAGTCATTAAAGACCAGACTTGACGGAAAGAAGTGATTGAATACATTGAACACACTGAACACATGCATTATTTATATTTATTATGGGTTTTCATATACCGTTAACATATCAAGCTCAGTGCGGTAATCAATCTTGTCTATTATTCCTTTACTCTCCGGAGGATGACACATAATAAGGATTATTCAAAAACGCTTTCATTATCTCCTATCCCATCGAGACAAACCTGACTGCATGTTTTACTTTGCCCTTAACATTACGTCCATTGTAAAGCCTCAGAAATGAAGAACTGCGTTCATTTTTTTGTCCTATAAAAAAATGAAATCTATCAATTACAACAAACCTGTTAGAACAGACTAAATCTGGCCTCAGGCCGAACACTACTGCATGCAAAAACCAGTCTTCTGCACCGAATCTGTCTTCAGTACTTATGGTTTTACTTGTTTTGGTTTTTGTAATTGTTCTTATATGGCGCTTTTCCAGCTCAAGCGCTGCTTAGGGCAGTGGCTGATACAGGATCTAACTCAAGCCACCTCAGGCGCCCACTTGGTGCCTAGGGCGCTTCGTCTGACACACAAACAACTGAGCACAAGTCTGGCCGACCGCGATTGGGGGAGAAAACAAAACACTATGCCTATTTCTTGCTGGGTGTATTTGTGTTGCTGGAATTCACTGTCACAAGAGCCCCGTTTCCACTGCATTTGAGTTTTTGCTTGTTTGGTCAGTAGTAAAACTTAGAAGGTTACTGTAGTCTCTAGCAGACGACAGAGGTGATCATGCGTAACACAGTTGTAGCTGGATGCAAGCACAGTAAGTGACATTATCGCAGCCTACGATGGTGTTTCGAATTTTACAGCCACTTAGATGTTTTCATCCAATCGGGACACAGCCAGGTTAGTTAGAAACGGTTCTGGGTGATTCAAGGAGAGAGATAGAACGTCGGTCGAGTGGGAAACGCTGAGCAGTACACGGTACACTCAAGCAGAAATCTCTCTCCTGAGAAGATTAGACAGCAGTACTTGTTGAATATTTGAATTCAATCAAGTAGCCACGGCCTGACATTGTCAAACAGGTAAATGAACATACTTCTGTTTCATCGTGATGTATTTATATTATTGTTGAAATTATGTTTGTGGAATTTGCTATGCATAGAATTGAATTGTTAGTCCGACTTCGCATGACCACGTGGAAGAATCCGACCAAGAGACAAGAATGACCGGCCGACGCCATGTTGTATTATGTACGGATCCACTGTTGTTTAACCTAAATGTATGCTTGCAGACCAGTGGCTGTACCCAAGAATGTTTATAATATTATTATTTCTTTATGTGTATAGTTAGCCACGATTTATATTTATATATGTATAGGAAATTAGAGTGGAGATTCCAGTGGATCACAGACTTAGCAGAATGTTCGTCGCTTATGTATAGAGATGTGGAGCTATCACTGAGGGCTACTTTGGCCTTCAGTGAGACGCTCTGCACAGACCTATTATACAGGGTTGTGTAGAATTTCGTCTCATATGTTACAGACGAGCAGGCGTTGTATCATGAGCCCAACTCAAAAACCAGTCATCGCTGAAGGTTGGCTGCCAAGGCATCTCCAGCATTGCGCGCAGATAGCCCAACCGTCGAACAACAAAGCCAAAGACTACATGACAACAAAGATTGTTCCGGAAGCGACGTCAACGCAGCGCTTCAACCACGCAGTTAAGTGCCACAAGAAACAGTGCACTAAAACTCTGTATAAACAGGACCACAGTAGTCCACTCTTCAAGAACGCTGACCCTTAAGGCAGAAAGTAGCCAGTGCCCGATTAAGAAAAAGTAGCTGCCTAGATTATCAGCGATGGAATCATTCGCATTGACAATTGAACTTTTAAGTTAGTTTCGTACTTCGAATATCGTGTATAGAGTAGAGGAAATAAATGTGTGATTTTTACTGTTATCAAGTGGCTGGACTACATATGATTCATAGCCGTGTGAAAGCTAGTGTGACAGTGATCTTTTACCATTTTTCTATCTATCTCTGTACCCCTGCCTAAACACAGACCGAGCTAAACAAATAAATGTATTTAGTGAAGTCAAAGGGAGATTACTAGCGATCCCCATCGACTAAGACGTGTGGGTAATAGCAGTCCATTGTGCAGAGCCCAGCCACAATAAAACCCCGGTCACATTCACCCTCAATGACATGAGCGTCAGGATCTTTAAATTCTGTGCAATGGAATGCGCACTTGCACAGACTAGATTTCGGCTTATACTCTTATCCTTTCACTTTCATCTTTTTGGGAACATTGCATCAAAATTGACATTAAAGGGTTTTATTTTAACAATTTAAGTTTTAAGTTCTGAAATCAGTCTTCTGTTTATCTTTCTTTTTAAACTTTACATGAAACATCATGCAGAGTGCGTCACATTTGTACCTGAAATTTTATATTTACATCAATGCCCTTGCAATTACACAAGGTTAAATAAACAAAATATACTTTAATAAAATGTTATTGAGGAGCAGATTTATGTACCATTATTTACACGCCATGGTCAGAAAACAAGCCATATCCCGCAAAGAATAGAATATGGCCATTATGGCCTGTCTTGATTCCAACGTTCGTGGAAGGTTCGTGGAGGTTGACAAACTTTTTCCCGAAGTTCTCAGTTCCCGAACCTATGTTGCTGAACTTTTGGGACAAAAAACCCCCTAGGTTCGGGAACTGAGAACCTCGGAAAAAAAAGTAAGGTAGACACTATCCATATACAATTTTGATGCAAAGAATCCCACAATTCATGGGACAAAGATGGAAGACATCAAGGCAGAGATTGCGTAATCAGCAACTTTTGAACCACTGTACACACTTTCAGCAAATGACTGCCGATCACGACAAACCGGCAGCGTTTTGCACATTCCGCGTATTCAGCAATGTTAATTCGGCACGATATATACACGTAGCATAATCATGTATACCATTATATTATTATGTAGACCAACATGTATACCATTATATTATTTATTATGTTTACCTTTGTTAATATTAATTTCAGTGCAAATGCTATCTGTGATATGATGCAGAGATGTTGAGTGTCATTGCGCCACCCAGGGTGAATACAGGCTATAGTATAGTATTGTATTGTATTGTATTGTATTGTATTGTATTGTATTGTATTGTATATTAGCTCCCATGTAAATAATCATTTTATATTCATCACCCTAATTTTACACTCTATTTAAGTTGGTAGGCTAAGCTATCAAAACTACTGTACAAACATCGTATATCATGGCATGTGAAGCATCAGTTCCTGACAAACCTACATTGTCATTGTATTTGACCATGTTAGCAGCAACTTGTGAGGAGGGAACAAAAGCTAATAGGTGTGGAGGGACACTTTTTAAGCCTATTGTTATTGTAAGAAATAGAAGTGGACGAGTTGAGAGTGGTGTAGCAGCATTCTCTTGTTTTCAAAAGTCATCATGCCCGCGGCAATTTCAACTTACAAAATTAAAACACGTGTCTGCCAGTTTCAATAATAGGACAGGACCATTGTGCAAATACCATCTTCTTACGATGGGTGTGTTTTTACACTTAACAACAGTCAAAGATAGAGCTTCAATAACAACTTGTCAGACTTGTTATTTTACTCTGGTCTATTTCTAGCTTAGAAAATATATTGTACATGATTATAAATAGTGAACTGTTGCTGCTGTTCCAAGTTGATCCTCTCCTTAATCCGTAGTTTGCGAGAACACCAAGTAAACATAATTAATTACATCTGCCGCTTAAATTTTAGACTAAGTGGAAGTTCGCTATTCCAAATCTTTTCCTATTGTAAAAATTTAGGAGTGGGACGGGCAAGTAAGTGGTGCTTGTGTCATGTTGAAGTAAAAAAAATTAAACCCAGTTCAATAGTAGCCCGTGCCTACAACTTACGTGTATGTAGTCTCTCTCCCCCCATCCCCTCCCCCCCCCCCCCCCCCCCATCTTTCTCACGTTTTCTTTATGGGTAAATTTCTTCACACAACGTATAAGAATAATCTATTCTCTGTGTGATATGGGTAATTTTCGACGGGTAAAGAAGGTTAAAGAAGAGAAAAGTGTACAAATGTAGACTACTTGGATGTATTGCAATCACTTGCAAAGCCATGCAATTTTGATGGATTTTTGTTCAGAGCCCTGAGAGACAAAAGCATTTTGTAATTGACAAACAATCCAAGAAAACATTCTGGCTGTACTGAATGCCGAACTGACACACTAAAAATGTGGCATTAACTCCTTTGAATATTTTTATGTAATATTTAATGTGCAATTATTTGTTAAAAACAAATGTAACAATTTCCAGATTTAAAAAATTAACAGATTTGTTAAAAATAAAGTAACTGTTTTCAATTTTTTATTCCACGCCCTATGCTCAGTGATTTATTTTTAAGTTTTCTTTTTTCCATTATTTTTTCCTTTATTTATTCCACACACTTTTCTCGTGCATAGAATGTGGTATCGGAAGTATAGTATATAAACCCTAATTCTAGCATCAGAATAATTGGAGTGGAAATATAATACAGCGTAAGATAATCTGTCACATTCATTTAATCATATAACTTGTTGCTTCTTCTCTAATAATAATGTGAGGATAACTTTCCTCTCACATCAACAAAAATGCGCGAGTGCCAGAAAAATACGTTTGAGTGTGGGCGTCAGTAGCAATATATGACAAACTCTACAACAGTCACTCCATGAACACGGGCAACATTCTGACTCGAAACAGCAACTATAAGTGTTCAAGCAATATCAAAATGTCATGCCAGAACATAGCAGTATTTCAGTAGTTTTGACATCTGTACAACTACGTTGATTAGCAACTTTATGTTTCGAACTGTGTTGGCACCCGATACTTCCGCATAATGGCAAGAAAGGCACAAAGTGCGTTCATTTCATATTTCATGAAGGAAGGGTCAATGCTGCATATGTGTTCGGCTGAATTAAAACCATAATCATGCAGTTATCGCCAATGAGAAAAATATAGACCCAAGTATTTTTTATGACAAAGCAAACATGAATTGTCAATACTCAAGTGCACATTTTAGCACCTTTTCCCCCTTGTTGAACATTCAGAAGTGTTCCCAATTGCTAACATCGACTTTGACCAAAACACATACATACACTTATTCTCACAAAATTGCACTTTACACTGTTGCAATGTGTTGTATGAAAGAAAAACATCCCAGAAACCAAAAAGTAAGCAAACCTGAACACAAGAAGAAAACATTTTACATGTCATCTAGTGTGTTATTTGGTAGCACCCAAAAATTTTTTTAATCTCAACACTTCTGCTTTTAGAGTGTTAAGTGGGATAAGATGTTGAGAGATGTTTTTCTGCTGATAAATTACAGTGTCATTAGCAGTGTTATTTGGCAACACAATCAGTTGACGGTCCCAATCTAAAGACAAACTAGTTCATAAAAATCGCACAGAAAAGCGTTTGGTAAAAGCAGACAAACCTCCAAACAGTACACGATTCATATGAATCAAAACTGAACGCCTTGTAAAACAGGCTGAATCTCGCCTCAGGCCGTACGCCACAGCAAAGATTATTCCTGTGGCCAGGGCTATGCCAAGTTGGTTTGTCGTCTCATTCATCAGACACCGAAAAATCGAACCAGCGCCCGGCGCTATCCACAAGTCACAGGAATGCATGCGCACTCGAAACAAGTAGTTTAACTCATCCGAATGCCATTAAGAACAAAGCACTGAAATGAGCAAAAGTTTAACCCAGCGAATGTCAAAGTGTTAAGTACTGGTAAGTTAGACAGCCTTAACTCTTTCAGTGCCTAAGTACACAGCACTAACAATAACCAGCCTAAACAAATTGAATGTCGTAAAGTTACAGAGCACTATAAGTAGTGCTCTGTAACTTTAAGACATGCAATTAGTTTAGGCTGGTCTGGAACCTTCTTTTTTACCCTCCCTTTCACCTTTTGGTGGTAATGTTCCGCGCTTTTTTGGAATCTGCGCAATTCTAGGATTGCCCTGCCCATTTTCGGAATTCCAACATTGGCCGCCATTATTGGAATTACAAGAATGGCCGAGCGTTTCTAGAATTGTGCCGTGCGCTTTTTTGGAATTTGGGTTAGGGTTATGTTTAGGGTTAGGGTTAGCCCTAACCCAAACCCTAACCCTTACCCTAACCCAAATTCCAAAAGAGCGCACGGCCATTCTTGTAATTCCAATAATGGCGGCCAATGGAATTCCAAAAATGGGCAGGGCAATTCTAGAATTGCGCAGATTCCAAAAAAGCGCGGAACAGTAATACTAATTCATTATTGTGATGCACTAACCGTCTATAGACCTACTAATGTCAACCTTAAATATAGCCTGATTGGTAGTGTTCACGCATTGTCATCATTAACTGTACACGGGCACTATCATTTCGTGCTCACATAATAGTCTAAATGGTCCCTGCTAAACTGTACAATACCGATTCAGTACACTTTCGATGCTGTTAGAACTGGTCACACTTGGTGACCTGCCACTCAAGGCCCGACAAAGGAACCAATAATTATGTACTCTCAGAAGACTGTTGAGTGTCTGAGCCAGCTGAAGCGTACGCCGGACATTGTCCATGATTATGAATTTCTTTTATATAGCGGTTTTTCAGATCAAACAGCTTCTCAAGGCGCTCACTACTAGCGTGCTGTTGATGTAGGGCGTATCACTCAGAAGGCTTATAGCCACGCTGCTAGACTCCTGTCACAGGCGCTTGTATCAGGACACGCGAGCGCCCATGCCTGTGACGCGTCTCCCTTTGGTTATCTGTATTATAGATAACCAAAGGGAGACGCGTCACAGGCATAGGCGCTCGCGTGTCCAGATACAAGCGCCTGTGACTCCTGTATAAGCTTATCACATGACTGAAAACCGACGAATTGCCGGGGACGTACCATTAATACTGATGCATTTATCTATGAAAGAAGGTACTAATCGTGGCTGCTCACTCAAGACGAAGAAGACAGTACGTTTACCACACAACTGCAGCAAGAGCACTCTTTGTGGTTGATCAACCCAAGACGAAGAAGACAGTACGTTTACCACACAACTGCAGCAAGGGCACTCCTTGTGGTTGATCAACCCAAGACGAAGAAGACAGTACGTTTACCACACAACTGCAGCAAGGGCACTCTTTGTGGTTGATCAACCCAAGACGAAGAAGACAGTACGTTTACCACACAACTGCAGCAAGGGCACTCTTTGTGGTTGATCAACCCAAGACGAAGAAGACAGTACGTTTACCACACAACTGCAGCAAGTGCACTCTTTGTGGCTGATCAACCCAAGACTAAGAAAAGATGTATGTGGTCGCATGGCACACACACATCAACAGCAAATGAATCTACATATTGAAAGAGGCTGAACAACCCAATTATGAATGAGAAGAGATACATAGAGTAGCAAGTGAATCTAGATCTACGCATTGATTGAGGCTGATCAACAAAAGAAGAAGATGATGAGAGAGGCCTGCTTATGAACTGGTACACGTAGAAAAGGGCGTCGGAGGCCCTATCCTTAGCTGACCGCTATTGTTCACGGATGTGGTGAATTCCCACTGTATTTGCGTGAATCTAATGAAGTCATCTAAACGGTGTCACCTGTTGCGTGTACACTTTGATGAAGAACGATGTGTATGTCCTGTCGAATTAAATTAATTGCAGAATACGCAGGATGGGCAAAACATGGACATGAGAAACCAAACCTTAGCTTTAAAAGGAGGGAGGGGGGGGGGGAAGTAAGAAAAAAAGAAGATGGCAAGCCATTCAAATGTATTCCAGACAAACATACACACACATAACCGAAAACTAAGCATTTCCAAAAGTGTTAATTTCTTGGCGGTGTTGTGACGGCTTAAAGCTAACAAAGCAAAAGGAAATAAGGACTGATAAGCCATTAGACTGTTTGGTCTATCAGCAATCGAAAAAAAAATTACCAATTTACCACGCAAAACGTGTTTAGAAAATGGTGAAATTCAACCTCTGAGAAAAAACAATTACGAATAATCTAACACGGTTAGCTGTAGTTACAGTCTCCGTAAAGCAAAAAATTGTAAATTTCGGTTCAATTATTATCGAGAAGGCAAGACGTTTCTTCTGAATAAAAATGTGAAATTTGGTGTGATGGAACAACCAACTGACCGACAACCGACTGTTACTGAATGATGGCCCATGATTGGAAGAACCTGTATACATGTACCAAATCGCAACAAAATAGCTTCAGCCGTTTTTTAGATATTGAGCAACACGTTTGGAAAGCTACGTAACAATGTTCCATCATTTATTTGAGATATTGGGCAACACGTTTGGAAAGCTATGTAACAATGTTCCATACTTTATTTGAAAGCAATATATTTTTCTGAAGGAGTGTGTTAGCGTACTATGAACAAAGAATGGTTTATCAGTTCCATTTTATCATTGATACATCAAATGGCCCGAAAAACTGAGCGACTTAAATGTATTGTAAGATTTTTTGGATCAATGTTTAATTTAATGTCTGTTCACACATTTAAGTGATAGATATTAGGCATTAAAAATTTAACTTTTTAAACCTTTTTACTATTTAAAAACATAATTTCAAAACAAATAGTTTATAAAAGTCTACCAACAGGAGATTTAGCAATAACTTTCACAACGTCTGTAACATTTGGATGATATAGAACCATGTTTACAGAATGTCCATATTCAGTTATGTTATGTCCATTTACTTTAAATCTGTCTTTTAAAACTGAGCATTCAAATAGTAGGTGATGTACTGATAGACTTGTTTTACATATACATTTAACATCAGCTGAGTATTTAGTGTTCCATGCGTTCATTCTTAATTTATATATTAATTTAGAAAGCGGTCTTGAACAATTCTGTATATATAATTTTTTAATGCTATTATCATAATACGCTGCTTTTTCTAGTAAGAAAATTTTTTCATGATTACATATATTCAAATTTGTTATAGGTATAGAATCCGACGACCTTTGTGCTCCCTTCTTAGCTAGTCTTTCACATACCTCATTCCAATGAATTCCACAATGTGATGGAACCCAACAGGAAGCAATATTTATTCCTCTAGAAATCACACAATGTATCCTATGTTTAATTTCATATATAAACTCCCTTCTAGTCGTTCGAGCTGTGCAAGGCTCAACTGACTTACGCTGATCAGGGCATTACATTCCTGTGCCTCTACAGACCCCCACCAAGCAAGAAGAACAAACGCAAGGACCATGAGTTCGTCGCAGAGTTTCCCCAACTGGTGGACCAGTATGCTTCCTGCAACACGAACGTATTATTCCTGGGCGACTTCAACTTCCACTTCGAGTCAAACTCGGACTGTTATGTCAAGGCGTTGAAATCTGTCCTGAATGTGCACAACATGGTCCAGCTGGTTGACGGACCCACCCACAGGCGAAATCACATCCTGGACTGGCTCATTGTCAGAGATGACTTCGTTGGAAAGATCTTGGACTTGTCTGTGATGGACAAACTCATATCTGACCACTTCCCTATGACCTTCAGCCTCGACCTCAAGAAACCTGACCCTAGAAAAAGAACTGTTACTTCTCGCAACATAAGGCGGGTTGACCTAAAGGCCTTCAAAGAAGATGTGGCTGCGTTGCAGTTCGGAAAAGAAGATCCTGTGGCTGACTACAACCGTGGCCTTACGGATGTCATGGACAGGCATGCTCCTCTCGTGACGCGGTGCGTCACGGACCGTCCTTCCGCTCCGTGGCTGACGCTGGAGATTAAGGAAGCGAAGAAACAGCGACGTGGCGCCGAGCGCAGGTGGAGGAAGTCAGGCCTCACAGTTCATAGAGACATATTTGTATACCATAGGGAGAAAACCAAGAGACTAATTGAAGATGCAAAGTCTAAGTACACGACTCACAAAATAGAGGAATGTTCCTCTAGTAGGGACCTTTTTTCAGTCGTTGGTCATTTGACTGGTAAGAAAGGTGAGAAGGTCCTGCCAAATTGTATTCCACCAAAACAGCTGCCAGACTCTTTCTGTGACTTTTTCACTGACAAAATATGCAAAATCAGGTCAGAGCTAGATAGAATTAGTGGTAATCCTGACTTTACACCCTTCATGGGAACGCCAATGCTAAACTTTGTCCCTGTAACGTGTGACCAGATCAGAAGAATTATTTTTCAGACACCTAAAAAGTCATGTTGCCTTGACCCCATCCCAGCAAACCTGTTGCATGAATGTTTGGATGAGTTAACCCCAATCATCACTGAAATCATTAATCAGTCATTGTCATGTGGTGTTGTTCCTTCATCCTTCAAACATGCTGTTGTCTCTCCACTGATAAAAAAAGCAAATCTTGACGTTAATATCCTTAAGAACTATCGCCCAGTTTCAAATCTTCCCTTTCTCTCGAAAATCCTTGAAAAGGTTGCTCTCCGCCAATTGCTAGACCATTTTGAAAAATCCGATCTCCTCGAGCCGTTTCAGTCCGCTTACCGCCAGAACCACTCCACAGAAACGGCTCTGGTGCGAGTTGTGAATGACTTGTTGTCCGCCTGTGACCGTGGTCATGTTTCCGTACTGTCTATGCTAGATCTATCGGCTGCGTTTGATACGCTTGACCACGCCATTCTGCTTCAACGACTGCATGTGACCTTCGGTCTTTCCGGAACGGTCCTCCACTGGTTCAGGTCATACTTGGCTGGTCGGACGCAGTCTGTGGTGATCGGGAGCTCATTTTCAGAGCCAACCACACTAGCCTTCGGAGTCCCTCAGGGTTCGGTCCTGGGTCCCGTACTTTTTACCGCATACATTCAACCCCTGGGCTCTATCATCCGCCAATTTGAAATGCATTATCAGATGTTTGCGGATGACACACAACTCCAAAAGTCTGGTCCCCCCCTCTCAACTTCCTATAATACTGAACACCACCCAACAAACCATTGAATCTGTCAAGACCTGGATGAACGTAAACAAACTCAAATTAAACGATGACAAAACTGAAATTATTCCCATAGCTACTGATCATAAACTAAAATCTCTCTCTGACTCAGCTACCATTACACTCTCAGGCACGCAGATTGAATTCTCTCAGACTGTCAGAAATCTGGGAGTCCACCTTGATAGGGCACTTTCAATGGAACTCCACATTAACAATCTCTGCAAGGCCATTTTCCTAGAACTCCGCAGGATTAGTCATATAAGACCCTTTTTGACAGTGGGCGCTACAAAGAAGTTGATGTCTGCTTTTGTACTGTCAAGAATGGACTACTGCAACTCCCTGTTTGTAGGTCTTCCCAACACTCTACTGGACAAACTTCAAAAAGCACAAAACAACGCAGCCCGTATCGTGCTCAAGAAGCGCAAATTCGACAGCGCGAAACCGCTTCTTCAGGAACTCCATTGGTTGCCAGTGCGCGCGCGTGTCGAATACAAAGTTGCAATGCTTTGTTACCGCAGTCTGCACGGTCTAGCACCTTCTTATCTGTCTGAGCTCTTAACGCCATATCGTCCATCCAGATCTCTCCGTTCCGCTGACGCTGGTCACCTTTCTGTGCCACGCATTAAGCTGGAGACGTATGGTCGTCGTTCTTTCTCCTTTGCTGCTCCTACACTTTGGAATTCCTTGCCTCAGCCTCTCCGTGACACCCCTACTCTATCTGCATTCAAATCTAGACTTAAAACACATCTTTTCCATGAACACCTCTTGAAATAAATTCCTGCCCACCAGCCGTCCTTAACCTCTTTTTGTGGTCATCGTACCTTCATCATCGTCGTCATCATGGTCATCATCATGGTCGTCATCATCATCATCGTCGTCATCAACCTCATCATATCATCGTCACCGTCGTTGTCATCTTCTTTCTCAGTGTCGTCGTCATCGTCGTCGTCATCGTCGCTGTTTTCCTCATCTTCGTCGTCGTTGTGGCCCAGGTGTGTTTGGCTGCTTGAGTGTCTGTGCAGGTGTTGTGTTGTGGTGTCTTTTTGTGGTGATCATAGTAGTTGCTCCATGGCGTTTTTAAGTAAATTGCTCGTTTCTGTTTCTGTGTGAAATGCACGTATACTGATAGAGATAGACAATTTTATTGTGCTTTGTATTTTATTGTGTGTGTGTGTGTGTGTGTGTGTGTGCGTGGGAGACATAGAGTGAGTGGGTGTGTTTGACTATGTTTTAATACTGTGGTGATAGAGATGGACAATTTTTTTTAAATTATTATTGTGCATTGTATTTTATTGTGTGCATGTCTGTGTGTGTGTGTGTGTGTGGGAGTGTGTGTATGTGTGTGTGCGTGGGGTGACATAGAGTGAGTGGGTGTGTTAGCATATGTTTTAATACTGTGGTGATAGAGATAGACAATTTTATTGTGCTTTTGTATTTTATTGTGTGTGTGGTTGTGTGTATGTGTGTGTATGTATGTGTGTGTATGTGTGTATGCGTGGGAGACATAGAGTGAGTGGGTGTGTTTGACTATGTTTTAATACTGTGGTGATAGAGATAGACAATTTTATTTTTTTTTTATTTATTTTTTTTTAATTTTATTGTGTGTGTGGTTGTGTGTATGTATGTGTGTGTGTATGTGTGTATGTGTGTATGCGTGGGAGACATAGAGTGAGTGGGTGTGTTTGACTATATTTTAATACTGTGGTGTTTGGTTTTGTGTTTTGATGCTTTTATTCTTTTATGTTCCTTGAATATTTATTTATGGCTGGCTGTAACTGCGCTTTGAGCTTCTCCTGAGGGAAAGGCGTAGAATTTTAAATGAAATAAATTATTATTATTATTATCTATCTTTACAGTTCCACTGTTTTAATGCATACAGAACCGCATTTGAATCAACATATGTTAAGATACCAACTAATTCAAAGGTGACGTCATGATGAAATTTAAAGCCATTAAAATAGCATTGTCACCTAAAGTGCCCTACTCTCTCCTGACAGTATTACCGGGTTCTTTAAAGTATAGCAGAAGCAACCGCGATGAAGGTGAACACCGTGTAAAGCGTCATTATAGAACATCAACAGTTGAGAAAAACAACAACAAAACACTCATTACTAAGTCCCTCCCCCCTTCCCCTCACACGCCAAACGAGCGTTCCAGCGCTGAGATACTCTTGCTACGAAAGAGAGAAATAAGATACTGTGCTGCATGGTTCTGTCGGAACGGCTTAGTTAATTGGAGCATGTCCGTGCAAGCACAGTAGGATTACACTGTAGTCGTGTCCAACACCAAATAAGACAGAAATAAAAGAGTGGGGCCGCCTGTACAACTTCACCCCGGACCCTAGACGCGAGGAAATCACTCTTATTGATTGCGCTTGATTTTACGCCAAAATCTCTTCATCCCTCCCCCTCCCTCCTACCCCTCCTTTCCCCCCATATCCTTGTCCTCTCTACTCCATCCCCCTCCCCAACCCCCTTCCTCCATCACCTTTTCTGCTCCTACCTCCACCAACCCCCTCTACGTTCTCATTCTTACGATCTCCCACGCCCCAACTCCTCAAGCAGAAATTTGCATCCATTCATTTGGTGGATTATTGACGCGTGAAACAGGATGCTGCTGTTCTTTGACTGGATAGCCTTTGAGTCTTTGATGGTAATGAGAGTCTTTGAATCTTTACTTTTGACATGCTCGACGCATTCTT
The DNA here is from genome assembly GCA_036898135.1 of Oncomelania hupensis. NCBI lineage: Eukaryota > Metazoa > Mollusca > Gastropoda > Littorinimorpha > Pomatiopsidae > Oncomelania > Oncomelania hupensis. The sequence continues at coordinate 15,633,161 of CM072517.1, forward strand.
CCGTTTCTTGACCAATACAAACGCCTGTGTACCCTTAGATTAAAATGGCCTCTTGTATCCTGGCCTTCAAGATCAAGGGACTTTCTTTTTCTCCTTCTGTAGAAAAGAGATCTATCTACTCGACCTGTATAAGAATAGTAATAAATTGGGTATTTGTATAGCGCGGTATCTCGTCTGTTTTTGCAGGCAAGCTCACCGCGCTTCACACACACACACACACATACACACACACACACACCCACACACACACACACACACACACACACAATTATTACAGAAACCTCTGGAGCCTAAAAACTATATCCAGTACACATGTTAAAAAGCATACAGAGTTAAAAACATACAGGATCAACATTTACAGCAAAAACAGACTCCTATCCTATCCTATCCTATCCTATTCCGTAACTCGAAAGTCGTTGGAAAACCACAGATGATCGTTTAACCAGCGCACTCCATCTTTCTCTGTCCCCAGTAACCATCATGCCCACGCTCAGTGAGTCCATTCTCGAATGTTGTCCTCACACCTCTTTTTCGGTCTCCCTCTTCTTCTGCTTCCTTGCACCGTGCCTTGCAGGATGGTCTTTGCAAGGCCTCATGCTCTGGTGTCGTGGCCATACCATCGAAGTTTCCGTTTCTTCCCCACTTTGAGCATGTCACCGTGTGGTCTTATGGCTTAAGTGATGATCTGTCGGACTTCGGACTTCGTCGTTGGTGATGTGCTGGGTATAGGAAATGCCCAGAAGTCTTCTGTAGCACCTCATCTCCATGCTTTGTATTCTTCGTTGTAGGTCTGCTGTAGGCTCCACGTTTCGAAAGCGTATAGGAAGATGGAGATGAAAAGGGAGCGCGGCAGCTCTACCTTGAAATGTAGACTGATGGTCATGTCTTTCCAAATGGGCTTCAACCTTGTCAGGGCAGCAGTTGTTTGTGTGATCCTGGAGAGGACTTCCTGTCGGGACCCATTGTCTGATACAATGGCTCCTAAATATTTGAAGCTATGCATCGTGTTGAGGGATTGGCCTTGGACTTTGATGTCCGTGTTGAAGTCATTGGTGTTGTTGGTAATCATTTTGGTCTTCTCTGCACTTTTTTTCTTTCCAACGGCTCTGGAGAGGGGTGTCAAGCCTCTGTACCAGTTCTTGTTTATCTGCTGCCAATCCATCAATGTCATCCGCAAAACGGAGATTGGAGATTGCTCTACCCCCTATGCTGACTGTGCCTTCGTGATCTGCAAGGGCATCTGACATGATGCTCTCCAAGCAGATGTTGAAGAGCGTTGGAGAGAGTAGTCATCCTTGACGCAAGCCGATTGTTGTTCCGGGTCGAACTTGTTTTTTCCAAACTAGTTCCAGTCATTCACCGAAAAAGGCTTCCCGGTGGGGCTGTTGTGGAGAACTGCACTGGTAGCCTTGTCTAACAGGTTTTGATGACTTCAATAACGTTAGGGCTGATGTTGTACATTCTCATGGTTGCCCACAGAGCTTCATGCCAGACTCGGTCAAAGGCTTTCTTGAAGTCTACAAACACATGATGTAGATGTTGTTGGTACTGTAGGTGTTTCTCAGATTATTCTGAAGTTGAAAATCTGCTCAATGGTACTTCGCCCTGCACTAAATCCTGCTTGTTCTTCAGCTATGATCTGTTCAGCTTCGGGTTTCGACATGTTGAGTATTATTTTCAGGAGGTCCTTGCTGGGATGGCCGATGAGTCGGATGGAGCGGGAATTTTCGCACTCCTGAAGGTTATCCTTTTTGGGAAGAGTGATGACAAGCAACTGGGTCCATGATGTAAGCCACTCCCCACTCTGCCAGATCTTGTTACAGATAATGGTGATGGGGTCAATAATCGCTTCTCCTCCTGCTTGAAGCAATTCTGCGTGTATGTTGTCCACTCCCGCTGATTTCCCCTTCTTCAGCGAGTGCACTACTGCCTCAACTTCTCGGAGAAATGGGAGGATTTCTTTTTCTGATCTGAGGACATGCTAGAACTGATGGGTTTCCGTTTGGTGTATGGTTGTACAGGTCAGAGCAGTACTCTGTCCATATGCAAAATTTCTTGTTCTTCTGTGAGGCTCTTGCCATAGTTGCTTTGGATCGTGGAGACCCTGGGCTGTTTAACACTTGTCAGCCGTTTCACAGTCTGGTAGGCCTTCTTGATGTTGTTCTTGTTCAGACTGTTCTCTATTTCCTGGCATTGATCTTCTATCCAGTTCTCCTTTGCTGTGCGCATGCCTCTTCGAATGTCATTGTTGATTTTTCGGTTGGCATTAGCTCCCTGTGAGGTGTTCTTTTTCTTTTCCATCTCTTTTTGTTTTTGACACAGGTCCAAAAGTTCAGGAGTGATCCACGGTTTCTTCTTTGGGCGGTGCTTGCCAAGGATCTCAGTGGCGGCATCTGTCACAGTTGAGTTGAGTTAAAGTGGTGGTCATGATGTTGATATCTACTTCACCAGCTCCCAAAATAAGCAGTGGAGCAAATTTCCCAGCAATTGTGGCTTTGAATATTTCTGCCGCCTTCGGGTCTTGCATTTTCGGGTCGAACTTCAGTCTGGTGCACTTTGCTGTGTTTACTCTCCTCAAGTGGAGTCGGAAAGACATCATCACGAGACTTCCGATGTCTGCTCCTGGAAATGTGAGTGTCCTGCCAAAGCCAGACTGAAGAACATAATTATTTAAAAACATACATAAAGATCGCAAAGGATTCGAAAACATTCAGGAGCAATAAGCACATTAAATAACAATTGTAATACCAACATGCAAAACAATTAAAATGCACTATTTAAAAAAATTTAATAAAACCACAAGATCCCGGGAACAAACGAGTCCCCACACCATACAATCCTCGGTGACGAAGGTACAGAACAAAGGGAAACAGCATTACAAACTCATTCGTCACAAACTAACAAACTTACGAAAAAGAAAGATAGACGCAGAAACAGGCACTCCAAAAACACGCATCCAAACAACGGTCTATGAGCACACAGACCTTCCAATGGTGAGATCATGATGGTATTGGGATGACGAATCAAAGTACTTCTTGAAAAGGTAAGTTTTCAGAGATTTTTAAAAAGAAAAGATCGTTGTTGATGGACACCGCCACCGTCACTCATCTCATTACTCTGTCTCTTCACCCACTCCGCCATAACCCAAATCCCCCTTTCTTGTTTGCAATTTTCGGTCGTCAAATTTCTCATCCCTCGCTACCCAAATGTCCATTACTCTACCTCTTCTCTCAATATTCACACTTTTCTGCTATCCTATGCACCAACGGGAATCCCCCATGTAAGAGGAGTGAAGCATACTTCCGGTTTCTTTCTCCGCGTATTGTTTATCCGAGTGTTTTGAGTGAGTTATTTTCAAATATTCAAGAATATGTCGAATCACATGAGAAAGCGTTAATGGGAGCATAAAAGAGAAAGTGTTGCAGAGAATGCCTGATGGATTTGAAGTCCCAGTTGTGACAGTCAAGTTTACAGTGGGAAGACAACATGTGTCACTGGCCACCGGTATCGTACCCTGGCTCACATAGTCAACTACTTCGTGTTTTGTGAAGGTTGCAACGGCGAAGCTATGGAAAACTACAAGAGTCTTCAGGTCCTGTTTCACTTTCTGTCGATGATCGTTCTTTAATCGTTGTATCACTAGCTCTTCCATCTGACGACTGGCGATTGTTTTTGCATCCTTTCACTGAGCATGTACTTCCTCCACCGTTTTTATACTTATCCCACTCGTTTTCTGGCTCTAAAGGCGCGGTCCGACGGGAAGTGAAACAGAAGCAAAACAGCCAGTAAAACACGAAACATCGTAGTTTTGACTATGTTTATCGTGTGACTAGACCTAAAGCATAACAGCAGCAAAGCGCCGAAGTGAAGCAAAGCCGATGCTTTCAGTGTTAGAGCCTGCTCTAAAATGTTGGCTTGTTTCGCTGAAGCATTTGATTGCCAGCCAATCAGAAGAGCCGACGTACGAAAACGAGGTTGTTATCATTTCAGCGATCATGTCGGCATCAAAAGCTACTGGTCCATTAGCAAATCTGAAACAAGACGATACGTTTATTCTCCTCGATCTAATTCAAAGTCACGAGGCATTATGGAATGTTAGAAGTCAAAATTACAGAAACCAAACCCTTAGAAAGGCCTAATGGACTTCTGTGAGGGTCAATCTGACGGAAAGGGAGGTAACTGATTTACAACTTATTGCGCATTGCTTCCACGCAGACTGCTTATGCAAAACTTCTCATCGTGTGACCGCTTCACAAAGCAAAGCATTATAAACGCACTTGCTTCTAGCAGCAGATGCTTTGCTTTGTTTACCGCTTTGCTTCTGTTTCACTTCACGTCAGACCGCACCTTAACAATCGTCGTTTTCGGCAATTTGCCATATTTAAAAGTCACGCATCAAGCTTTGAGAAAAGCAAAACAAGCCAGACCAGAACTTGGTTTCACTCTAACCTCGTTTTGATTTATAATGGCGATACCCACGAGTTTTTATGAGAGGTGCCGGAAAGTTGTGAATAGTTGCAGATTCCACCTCCTCACTTCTCTCCCATGTCTAGTTCTTTTTCTGTCTGTCTGTTTCTACTTCTTTTTCTCCTCCTGTTCCCTCCTCCTTCTTCTCTTCGTCCTCCTCTTCTTTCCCTTTCATATTCTTCTTCGTCTTTCATCACTTAATCATTCCCTGTGTTAGAATAGAGCATTTCTAAACTTAGATTTTGACTCTGATTATGAGTGTAATCGTTCGTGTCAGAATGCTCTCCGAGACTCCGCTACTATACTTCACTGTAGAGTATGCATCTCACAACTGTAGGCACTCTTCTCATTCTCTGTCACAACCACACTCCCACCATCATACCACTACCACCTACACCATCCTCTATACACACCATTCTCCTATCTCATCACCCTCATCACCTTCACCCTCTCTCTCCCCATCAGTTGTACTGACCAGTCATCAATCAAGATCTCTCCGACCTAGCTTCTCCGTCTTTCCTATAGTCTATTCATGAAGGTATGGATCCTGTAGTAAAATACCCAATTTTAGGTAAGGACGGGAAGGAGGGTAGCGAAGGGGAGGGGGGGTATATGTGCTTTTTTGTTGGAGGGTGTGGTGAGGGGAGACGCAAATCAATACATTTTTGTCCTCAACTTGTTACCAAGTTCCAAAATAGATCTCATTTTTGACCTCGTCATTCCACCCACCTCCACTCACACCCATATATACATATATACACACAATCTCAACCTACTACTATGCCCCAGCTTGGTACTTGGATGTTGTACGACTCATGATAATAATAATAAAAATAATAATGGGTGCTATACACGCCTTCTTCCTAAATCAGACTCAAAGCGCAGCAATCTGTAACCAACATACTCCCATGTTACACACACACACACAGTTTTCACGGTGTTATTATGACTTTCCTGAAACGCCACATACATTGTGTTGACAATGGGTCATATTTCGTCCTCCTTTTTAAGTACTGTGAAGTGTTAATCCGGTCCCCTATACGCTATTGGATGATTGGTTTGACGTCAAAACAACGAAGGCTGTCAACAGAACTTATGTAGATGTTCACTAATATGTCCAAATAACGCCGCGTAAACAAGTCCACACACACACACACCCACACCTACTTCACACACACACACATACACACACATCCACAACAAAACACACACACACATCCACAAGAAACACACACACACGCACACACACCCTTACATCCACAGGAAACACACACTCATCACTCGGAAATGTGGTATAAATGTTAAGCCGATGTTAGAAGGCGTAAAGGAAATCAAATTTTAGTATTTGAAATTTTGACTGCCTCCAAATCTATTATTGAAGCGAGGGAGGAAACCGCGGAGTACCCGGAGAAAAGCTCAATCCTCGCTGACCTGAAAAATCTCGTACCTAAGTCATATAAGTTCGCCACTACGGGTTCAAAACCTCACCATTCGGCATAATAAACCAGAGCTCCAACCAATTGCTTTACCAGGTCATCCACATCTACGGTCGATAAGATAACTTTTTTATTCCCTGTCTGGGTCTGGGTCTGGGTCTGCCTTATTCATGACCGCATTAGACGGCTTGTGCCTTACTATTAAAGTACAGTAATTGTTGTTCAATAGTGTAATTGCCTGCTCTAAGAGCTGCTTAAGGCGCTGACCGCAGTTGGGATCACACTGACGCTGTCCTATAAGTCAAACTTGTCCAACATGCGCCAACGTTTCCCTTGTTTAGGGGAATAAAGATGCATTGACTTGACTTGACCTGAAGTGATTTGTTGGCACTTTCTTTGCAATCTGTTTGTTCCTGTAACAATTAGTCCGTACATAAAATATTAATCTTTGAATCACTGTCTGTGATCTGTGTATAAGTACGTTAAATGCAGAAAATAAATCCAACAAATTTGTTTGAACTTAAAACTATACTAGTGTATAATAGCAATCGAATATTCCAGTTCCAAACTCGGGACGAGATGAAAATAGCCGTCGCTCAAGTTTCTCAAATCAAAGGGAGACAACTCGTGGCATAGTTCTCTAGAGTGGTTACTTCCCTCTTCCTAACTCCTCATCCAAAGATTGCACAGTACAAAGTGAGAAAAGGAAGAAGAAGAAGAAGCTTGATCACACCAACTGCGAATTCTTGGAGGTTTGAACGGACTCACCCGATCAAGGTGAATAAATATTTTGTCGACCAGTGAAACAGGATGTCGGACAAATCACAGCTCGCATTTCGCGTGTCAGTGGGTCCCTCCTCAGCAATCGAATATCCAGTTCCGGTATCAGGACGAGATGAAAACGACCGTCTCTCCGATCTGTCAAATTAAAGGTAGCTAACTCGTGGCATTACTCTCTTGCTTGGCTATTTCCCTTCCAAACCTGAACTTTTGGCTCTAGCGTTAACAAGTTTGGCCTGATGATTGTGATGAACTTCACATCAACTTTATGAAGAATTCACAACTTGATTTAGGCTACAAATTATTTTTCTTCCTAACCTTGCAAAACCTCGCATAATGCTGGTTAGATTTTGAATGTTCGTTCATTAGGCATGCACTTTACAACGAAATAATAATAATAATAATAATAATAATAATAATAATAATAATAATAATAATAATAATAATAATAATTATTATTATTATTATTATTATTATTATTATTATTATTATTATTATTATTATAATAATAATAATATCCTATCCTATCCCGTACCTCGGAGGTCGTAAAGGCACCACAGATGATCGTTTAATCAGCGTACTCCATCTTTCCCTGTCCTCAGCAACCCTTATTGTTTCTCTCAGTGTCAAACCAGTCCATTCTCGAATGTTGTCCTACCATCTCTTTTTCGGTCTCCCTCTTCTTCTACCTCCTTGCACTGTGCCTTGTAGGATGGTCTATGTAAGACCTGATGATCTGGTGAGGTGGCAATACAATCGGAGTTTCCGTTTATTCACCACTGTGAGCAGTTCATCGTGTTGTCCAATGGCTTGTGTGATGGTCTGTCGGTCTTCGTCGATGGTTATGTGCTGGGTATAGGCTCTGGAGGTGGTGTCAAGCCTCTGTACAAGCTGTTCAAGCTCTTATTCTTCTCCAGCCAATCCATCAATGTCATCCACAAATCGAAGGTTGGAGATTGCTCTTCCCCCTATACCAGACTCGGTCAAACGCCTCTTTGAAGTCTACGAACACGTGATATAGATGTTGTTGGTGCTGTAGGTATTTCTCGCAGATTATTTTGAGGTTGAAAATCTGTTCAGTGGTATTTTGCCCTGCCTTGAATCCTGCTTGTTCTTCAGCTATGATTTGTTCAGCTTGGGGTTTCAACCTGTTGAGTATTATTTTCAGGAGGACCTTGCTGGGATGGCTGATAAGGCTGATGGTGCGGTAATTTTCACTTTCCTGAAGGTTACCTTTTTTGGGAAGTGTGATGACAAGCGACTGGGTCCATGGTGTAGGCCACTCCCCACTCTGCCAGATCTTGTTACAGATAATTGTGAGTGCGTCAATCATCGCTTCTCCTCCTGCTTGAAACAGTTCCGCGGGTATGTTGTCCACTCCCGCTGACTTCTTCAGCGATTGCACTGCTGCCTCAACTTCTTCTCGGAGAATTGGGAGGATTTGTTCTTCTTCTCTGTTCTCAGGACATGCTAAACAGGTGGTGTAAAGGCAGGGAGATCGCTATTAGAAGACGGAAAGAAAATCGAATTTTTATTTTTGAAATTTTTATATTGACTGCGTCCTGTACCATTATTGAAGGGAGGGAGGAAACCGGAGTGCCCGGAGAAAACCGTCGGTGACCTCAATAGTCTCGTACCTAAGTCACATACGTTCGCCCCTTGCGGGAATCGAACCCGCGACCTTCGTCATAGGAAACCGGCGACTTATCCACTGCGCCACGAGGCCACCCCATCATTCGATGTTTTTACTTTACTTTTTATGTAAAAGATAAACCCGAATCATAACATTGACACGAAAATTAACACTTTTGAAAATGCTGATTTTTAGCTTTGTGTCTATGTGTGTGTGTGTGTGTGTGGTGTGTGGGTGTGGGTGTGGGTGTGGGTGTGTGTGTGAGAGAAAGTGTGTGGTGGTGATGATGGTGGTGGGGCAAAGAGAGAAGCATTTAAATGAATTGCCATCTTATACTTTTTTTTAAAAGGCTGAACTATAAATTTTCAAAGCATCAAAATTAATACTTAATAAAAATTTATGTTACTAAAACCAACATAATCCATCGTCTCAAATTTATATTATGCGTGCATATTAACTCTCTTTTGTATTTGTTTCATCTTTTTTATATACTTTTTTATTTCTAGATAATTTCTTTTAGAAATGCGAGTGTCTGAAGAGTCATATGGATGGCTTGCCATTTTGTAGGTCTTCTTTTTCTTAGAATGTTTTAACACGGAATGGGCGAGTAGGTGAAACGCTAGTCGTTCAAAACACGAAGCCGAAACGCGATTAGGCTAAATGACAGTTGGCGAAACGTGGCGCGCAATACCAGTTCCCTGAATCTTCTTCCACCCCGTACCGCAGCCTTCCTCCATTCCTCTCCATACCTCCATACCTTTCCACCTTCCCCTCCCTCCCTCCCTGTGATCATTCTTGACCATTCAGCGACACAGCAAATATCGATCATGACGTGCTTCTTTATGTAAAGAAGCCCCTTCGCTACCGGGCCAGAATCTGTAGGAATCAATGTTTTGGTGGTCTTCCCTTCCTGTTAAATTATTACACAGACACCCACGCACACGCGCGCGCTCTCGCACATATGCATTAAAAGCGATAATTACACGTTTAAAGCCAGGTAATGATGGCATAATAATTAAAACGAATATGGTCCACTGCATATGCATATAAAAACAAATACACAATAATAACATCATCAAAACTTACATCATTCCTACTGCTGCACAACACAACCCGAGACAGAGAGAGACACACACACACACTCACACACACTCACCCATAAACAGACCCACATACAGACACATAAACACACATCCTCCCCACCCCAACTACCCCACAACGCACACACATACACACGGGGAGAGTGCGAGAGAGAGAGAGAGAGAGAAAGAGAGAGGGGGGGAGAGAGAGAGAGAGACTGACTCCACGTAGTAATACTTGTCGCGTTTACTAATGTTTGTAACTTACTTGGAATGCTGGAATCGTCTCCCTCACAACATTGCAGTGCTTCAGAAATAGAAACAGGTTTCAAAGGAGGTATGTGCTGTAGGACATGGAAGTCATGAAAGCGAGATACACACATGACTTCCAAATGACATCGCTGTTAATCAGGGTTGTAGATGATTACACAAACAAAATACGAAGAATAAAAAGAAGAAGAAGAGATGACAGAGTGATAAGATAAGATAAGATAAGATAAGATAAGATAAGATAAGATAAGATAAGATAAGATAAGATAAGATAAGATAAGATAAGAAGAAGAGATGACAGAGTGATAAGATAAGATAAGATAAGATAAGATAAGATAAGATAAGATAAGATAAGATAAGATAAGATAAGATAAGATAAGATAAGAATAAAAAGAAGAAGAAGAGATGACAGAGTGATAAGATAAGATAAGATAAGATAAGATAAGATAAGATAAGATAAGATAAGATAAGATAAGATAAGATAAGATAAGATAAGATAAGAATTTCATTTTCCAAGGGTAAAAGAGTAAGCACTGGGTGCACTTTTTTACATCCTGCCCTTGTAACAATAACAATGAATTAGAAATGAGAGAGACAGGGGGACAGAGAGAGAGATGAGGGAGAGGCAGAGAGAGACAGGGACAAAGAGAGAGAAACAGAGAGAGAAAGAGAGAGAGAAAAGAGGAAGAGAGATGACAAAGAGAGAGAGAGAGAGAGAGAGAGAGAGAGAGAGAGAGAGAGAGAGAGAGAGAGAGAGAGAGAGAGAGAGAGAGATTCAGATTCAATATTTTATTATCACAAGAAAATGATTTTAGCATTATTTTGCTAATCTTACAATTAGTTTTTCTTTTAGTCAATAAAACATTTAGTTTAATCATGCACCCGCATTCACGGATCATTATAGACAAACACAGATTTAAAATTAAAGGAAAGAGAAGAAGAGAAAAAACAACTTGGCAACAGAGGAACTAATCATACTTAGTACAAAACCTTTAACTGGAACCATTTAATCTACTAGATAGACCTGAGAAACTGGATGAAAGAGGAAAGCCAATTGATGTATGCTATGCTTGATTTTCAACATTATTACAAATAGGTTATAAGTCGTGTACTTGAAACTGTTTATACAGATTTTCTAAACCACGAACTGACATTTTCAAATCCAGCGTCTCTTAAATTTGAAAATATCAATTCGTGGTTTAGAAAACTACATATTACATTTTAATTTAAACATCAATATGGCTAAATTATACTTAAGATAAGATAAGATAAGACAACTTTATTATCTTTTACAAGAAATTACATTGTGGTGTACAATTACAATCAACAAGGAATAACAACAATCATAATGACAATGAGGATAAAAATGCACAGTCACATATGACTAGAATTACACTTATGCATGCTAACATTAAACGACAGCAAATGTGAAATGAGATTATTTTGGGCAAACAAAACCCACACACACACACACACATACACACACACACATGTCATTTATTAATATTTTATATTAATGTCATTAATACTTGAATTGTGCTTGTATAGAGGCAACATTGTAAAGATCTTTACATTTTTCACCTGTGGTTATTTGACCTCACGTCTATGCAGCTTATTTTGTGTTTTAATCTTTAGTTGATTTGATAAAGCATTAGCCCTTACAACAGGGGCATAGTTGATATGTGATAGTGGGTTTGGAAAAACATTTTTCTGGCTTAAAATTCAATATCAGGTTTTAGTTTTAACAAGCAAAATTATATTTTTGGATAACTGAGATATTGTTATATGGGAATTCCATGCAAATTGTTTATTAATACTCTGTGCTCTGACACTTGTTCAATTCGGGAGTAATTCATGATAGGATTTTAATTTTAAAGGCTCATGTTGTCGCTTTAGCCTTGATGTGATTACCTTGCTTTTTAGTTTTTGTGTGTGAAAAATTATAGTTTATGGCTGCACCAATCCATTATTTGTTATGTAAAGAGGTTTGTATTTCATTTATAGATTTATCGGAGTCGTGTAAGGAGCTAGGTTACAAATTGTATCTTTGCTATTAATATGGAGTAGTAGATCATTTATATGAATGCAGAATAGTGCAAGACATAAAATTCAGCGTTATGGTACACCACATGAAACAGTACCCGGAGAACAATATTTTTCATTGACATATTATATACGTTGGATTTTCTGTGACAGGTATGGAAAAGATTGAAGTCATTGGGATTTTGGAGGTAGACGAAAAGGTTTAGCAAGAGAATGGAGTGATTGACAAACTATAGATCAAAAGCTTTTCTTAGATCGATAAATTTGGCTCCTGTAATGTTGCCAGTTGAATCCCAAAATAGATGATGCCGTAAGATTGCTTTAAAATCGCCAAGTAAGAGCAAATTGTATTTTGAGCATTTAGTCTCTTTAAAAAAATAATTAAAAAAGATTAATAATAATAATAATAATAATAATAATAATAATAATAATAATAATAATAATAATAATAATAATAATAATAATAATAATAATAATAATAATAATAATAATAATAATAATAATGGATGCTGTATACGCGCTTTTTTCCCAAATCACCAATAAGGCTCAAAGAGCGGCGATCTGAACCAACATACACGCTCACACGTTCCACCCACTCCTTCTCTCTCTCTCTCTCTCTCTCCCGCTCTCACCCACACAGTAAATACACATCTATCACTTAAGTATACGGTGTAAAGGCAGGGAAATCACGATTAAAAGACGGAAAGGAAATCCAATCTTTATTTTGAAATGTTAGTTTGACCGCATCCAATACCATTGTTGAAGGGAGGGAACAAACCACAGTGACCTCAAAAGTCTGGTAACTGAGTCACAGAACTTCGCCCCTTTCGGGAAACCAACCCGCCACCTTCGGCACTGCGCTACGAAAGAGAGAGAGAGAGAGAGAGAGAGAGAGAGAGAGAGAGAGAGAGAGAGAGAGAGAGAGAGAGAGAGAGAGAGAGAGAGATGGGGGGAGGGGAGGGGAAGAGAGAGATTACTGAACAGTCATTTTTGACGTTGTGCCAGAGTAGATTTTAACAGGATTAACTACAGAAAATCATACGGGATTGGCCATGTTGTTGAGGAATGAGCCTTCATTTATGAAATTCATAACATTTGTAAATATTAAAATTCATAAAATACCATTTAGTGGTGCTTGGGTTTGTGTGCCATATTATTAGTAGTCTAGCGCTGCGGACAGGTTGGGACAGCAGTGTGGAACTAAACCTAAAAGAAATCCATCGCTTGCAACACGTTTGTGGAGAACAAGTATATTGTTAAGGTTTGCCCCATGCATTAAACTCAAGTCTGAGGTGTCGTTTAACTTGTCTCAAAAAACCGGTAAAGCTCGCAACAGGATTCCAAATCAGTGGATACGGCGTGATCAACCTGGCTATTTGCAGCCTGTGGCTGTGTTGTCCTCGTCAAATGTACACATTTGTCATCTTTCTCCCAAACTTTTCATCCACAGTTTGTTTGTGATTGGGCCGTCACCGCTTAAGGTGACACTAATAAAACTTTCAAATTAGGAGTAATTTCCAAACAAAAACAATTCACAAGAAGATGGCTGGCAATTTACATGTATTTTCAGACAACATCATACATTTACCCATCGAACACATACACCAACTTTGTTGTATCAACTTTTATTCATCAGATTAACATAAGTTGTACTGATACATACACCAACAAACACACACCAACACACACACACCCACACGCACGCTCGCGAAAACACACACTGGCCACCCAAAAACTGTTCCAACAATGTTTGGCCAAAATCCTTTCAGTGAGTCACAAGATATGGTGTGCAACGGAACGACTTGCTATTTCTCATTCCCGACTATTTCTAAGAGTTTCGAAATATTATTTAGAAATACCAAAAGCCAATGATTCATTTGTGCGCAAACTTTGCTGAAATCCTGCTTTTTTTTTTTAAAGAAGAAAAACAACATGAAGATGGTGATAATGACGATGAAAATGCTGCTGCTGCTGCTGTTGCTGCTGCTGCTGCTGTTGTTGCTGCTGCTGCTGCTGCTGCTGCTGCTGCTGCTGATGATGATGATGATGATGATGATGATGATAATGATGATGATGATGATGATGATGATGATGATGATGATGATGATGATGATGATGATGATGATGATGATGATGATGATGATGATAATGATGATGATAATGATGACACATTAAGGTAAGGTTGCTGCTCTTTTTTGTCATCTCCATATTCCTATACGCTTGCGAAACATGGACTTTCAATGCAGACCTACAACGAAGAATACAAAGCATGGATATGAGGTGCTACAGAAGACTTTTGGGCTTCAACGGCGAAGTCCGACAGACCATCACACAAGCCCTTGGACAACACGATGACATGCTCACAGTGGTGAAAAAACGGAAACTCCGATGGTATGGCCACGCCACATCAGGCGTTGCAAAGACCATCCTGCAAGGCACGGTGCAAGCAGTCAGAAGAAGAAGGAAACCGAAAAAGAGATGGGAGGACAACATTCGAGAATGGACTGGCTTCACACTGAGCGAACTCATGAAGGTTGTTGAGGACAGAGAAAGATTGAGTACGCTGGTTAAACGATCATCTGTGGTGCCCCAAAGACTTTCGTGTTACGGGATAGGATAAGATAGTATGATGATGATGATGATGATGATGATGATGATGATGATGATGATGATGATGATGATGATGATGATGATGATGATGATGATGATGATGAAGTAAAAAATTATAATAGATAGAAGGACGGGCGGACAAAAATAGTGATGATGATGATGATGATGATGATGATGATGATGATGATGATGATGATGATGATGATAACAATAATAATAATAATAATAATTTTATTGTTAAAAAATATATTATAATAATAATAATAATAATAATAATAATAATAATAATAATAATAATAATAATAATAATAATAATAATAATAATAATAATAAATTGCATTTATACAACACATTTTTCATTAGAATAACAACTAAATGCGCTTACACACATCGTTCGTACGCATTATCACAACATTCGCACTACATCACGTATAGCATCATTCAGAAAGTATTAATACTGTTCTTATTATTTACACAGACAAAGCCTTGCGGAACAAGTGCGTTTTTAAGCAGCTCTTGAAGGAAACAAGGTCTGTACAGTGTCTTAAACCGGCAGGCAGCGCATTCCAAACATTGGGTGCTGGAAAACTAAAAGACCGCTCGCCAATTGTTTTAAGCCGACGCTTGGGCGTTTTCAAAAGTTTTTTATCTGATGATAATGATGATGATGATGATGATGATGATGATGATGATGATGATGATGATGATGATGATGATGATGATGATGATGATGATGATGATGATGATAAAAGTTCGTTCAAAATGGAGTATCCCTGGACCTGGGCGTACCAGGTTGCGAAGTGTTTGAAGTGAGGAGATTATTTCGCGGAACATCAACCCTGGCTGTGTGTCCCAAACTGACCCGACATCACATCACAGTCCTGGGGCTGATTTATTCTTCAGTCTAGTGGTGCAGCACATCGACAGCAGGCCTGGGCAAGTCTCTGCTGCGCTGGATGGTGTTGCAGCATTCGCTGAGAAGCACCACACAACCCATTGGACATCATCATCATCATCATCATTGCAGCCAGGCCGCGAGCTCAGGTGATGATGGTATTCTGAATATCGCAGGCTGACTCAATGTATGATGATGGCAGAAGGTAATCAGATGGAAACATACAATATTTCCTCCTAGGGGGCCCCGAGATGTGACATTTCACACATACGACGTGCACATTTACAGTGAGTGTAGCTCCACCTGAAACTATAATATTAAAACCCAAAATTAAATCTTTCAAATCAACGGTTTTGAAATAAATATATTATTCATTGGTTTAGGTGCCTATTAATATCATCAAGGTTGATTCTAAAAATGGCACAGCAGCGAAATGTGTATAGCTGGCACATTGAGGAGCAGAAGAGGCAGAGTTGTAGTGTTCTAATCATTTCAAAATCAGATTGAAAGCTATATTAGATGGGTTATTGGCTTCTTCAGAGGAGATTGTAATACTTTGAGATGAGAGTGGGGCGGGGTGAGGTAGTTGGCTGTTATCCACGAGAGTTGCTAGCTATTATCATGTTTAACACACTTTTAGAAAGGATGTAGTTTTTTCAGTGGCGATTCTAACAATTTTTAGATCGACTGCCAGCAAAGTTAGAGTTTTTAAAACCATTTAGGGTAAGAGAGAGAGGGATGGAGAGAGAGAAAGAGAGAGAGAGAGAGAGAGAGAGAGAGAGAGAGAGAGAGAGAGAGAGAGAGAGAGAGAGAGAGAGAGAGAGAGAGAGTAGTTGCACGCTAAAAAAACCCGGTCAATAGATAATAAAGAGTGCAGGCGACGAGCAGGCTGAAATACACACGCATGCATCTAGGTCGGTCGGGTGGCTCAACAGTCCGGGGCGTTTGACAGTGAGATTATTGCTGCAAGTTGTTGTCTTGGTTCGGCTTGAGTTACATCTTCTTAAGATTTAAGATTCAATATTTGTTTTAAGGCTATCATTCCAAAAAGAGGCTATCATTCCAAAAAGAGGCTATCATTCCAAAAAGAGGCTATCATTCCAAAAAGTGGACGTCGAAGTCGAAACCTGCAACGGGATAATAGCATTAAGGTCATGTGTACCTGTCTTAGAGCTAGTCCTTAATATTAATGTGGGGGAGGAAAGGGGGTAAAACATATTTATAGCATGCAACAAATACGCGAACGGCATTACATACACTAAGGCACATGTAACATTGCATACATACATACATACATAAATATCACCACAAAACAACAACAACAACAATAAAAACACACACCAACTAAAAACACACAGGCATGGAGAAGCTTGGAATACGTACACAAAAGGTTATAATTTGTTTCCAACTAAATCCAGAAACCCCACAGACATAGTTTCTTTATTTATTTATTTATTTTATTTTATTGTTCTTATATAGCGCTTTTCCAGCTCAAGAGCTGCTCAAGGCTATACATACATCAAAGGACATCATTTCCTTCGAATGAAAGCATACGTAGGTTACAGACTCAATACACAATAATTTGCTTTGAATTCAAGACATCAAAAGACATTTTTTTCTTTCAATAAAATACAAATATTAAAGAACTATAAATCACTTCGTGTTTTAAGGCTTCGGTCATCTACGATTAGTACCTTATTCTCTCAACCTCTCTTTGCCCTATTCAAGTCTTTTCTTTTGTCCGTCTTTCATTAATTACACCGCCGCAATGCATTGTATTGTATATTTTCCTTTTTACTTCCTTTCTCGAAAATCCCTTTTAATGACAGATTAATATCCTCATTTGTATTCTACTAATGAGAAATAAATGTGTACATAAAACAAAAGAACGTTCATTGAGACAAAAAAAATATATACGACAAAACCACACAACACAGTTCGACCACAAGTGTGAGTGCGACACAATGTTTTTCCTGATTTCTATTGTAGGAAACACAAGGCATTGATCTCCAGATTTATTGCTAGTAGTAGGCAACGTGATTCGTCTCTAGGAGCGGAAATTAGGTTTTCCTTCGCTTTATTAGAAAAACAAAGATTAATAGAATTATAGTTCTGTGAAGTAGGAGATCTGATAGATGGAACGGTCCTACATTAATATTATTGTCTTGTATAGCATTTGGTCCAGTTAAAAAAACTGTAGTTTTTTTTCTCAGGCTTTATTCCCAGACTTGCTGTTGTCTCAGTTAATGCATTGACATACACATTCATTATTAGTGTACCCCTCCTCCTCTTTCCCCCTCTCGCCCTATGACACATATAGTGCATCCTGATTGTGTATTCTCATTATTATTAGTCCATCTCTTTTGATGGACTGTACTTTGGAGTCAGACATCCACATTATACATGTGGCATTCAGTTCGTGTTTTGATCCTTTGCAATACATGCGGTAGCTACAGAATAGTAGACTAATTAGTAGTAGTAGTAGTAGTAGTAGTAGTAGTAGTAGTAGTAGTAGTAGTCGTAGTAGTAGTCGTAGTAGTAGTCGTAGTAGTAGTCGTAGTAGTAGTAGTAGTAGTAGTAGTAGTAGTAGTAGTAGTAGTAGTAGTAGTCGTAGTAGTAGTCGTAGTAGAAGTCGTAGTAGTAAATTATTCTTATATAGCGCATTTCCAGCTCACGAGCCATCAAGGCGTTGGCCAGAAACAGGGTCAAACTCCAATAGCCCGAAGACGCCAACTTGCCACCTTAGGCATCGTCTGAAGTCCCCATTACTTCCTCCTATCCATGCCATAGATGCGTTATCAGTCACTATCATTATCATTATTTCCTCCTATCCATGCCATAGATGCGTTATCAGTCACTATAATTATCATTATTTCCTCCTATCCATGCCATAGATGCGTTATCAGTCACTATAATTATCATTATTTCCTCCTATCCATGCCATACGCTCCGCATCATAGTGGAGCAGTCCCTGGAATGGAACTCGCCGTTGTATATCAAGTTCGTCGACTATGAGAAGGCGTTTGACAGCGTGGATCAAGATACCCTCTGGAAGCTCCTTCGACACTACGGCATCCCGGCCAAGATGGTCAATCTGATCAGGAACTCCTATGACGGCATGTCCTGCAGAGTTATCCATGGCGGACAGCTCACAGACAACTTCCAGGTGAAAACCGGAGTCCGACAAGGGTGCGGGTGCTTGCTGTCACCTTTCCTCTTCCTCATCGTCATAGACTGGGTTATGAAGATGTCCACCAGGGAAAGTAGGAACGGAATCCAATGGACTCTGTGGAACCAGCTCGAGGACCTGGACTTCGCTGACGACCTTGCTCTTCTTTCCCATAGCCAACAGCAGATGCAAGAGAAGACAAATGCAGTGGCGGCCACATCGTCGGAGATCGGCCTCAACATCCACAAAGGCAAGAGCAAGATCCTGAAGATCAACTACATCAGTACCGAACCAGTCATCTTGAATGAAAGTCCCTTGGAAGAAGTGCAGTCCTTCACCTACCTGGGTAGCATCATTGATCAGTAGGGCGGCACACTGACATATGCGGATGTCAAGGCTAGGATCGGCAAAGCAAGAGCTGTCTTCATTCAACTAAAGAACATCTGGACCTCCAGAGAGCTGTCTTTGGCCACCAAGATACGGGTATTCAACTCCAATGTGAAGTCAGTCTTACTGTATGGAGCAGAGACATGGAGGACAACCAAGACCACCCTAAAAAAAGCCCAGTCCTTCATCAACAGTTGCCTCAGAAGGATTCTCCAGATCCGCTGGCCCGACACCATCAGCAACGCCAACCTTTGGGAAAGGACCCGACAACTCCCTGCTGCAGATGAAACCAGGAAAAGGAGATGGGGCTGGATAGGGCATACCCTAAGCAAACCAGCGACGAACGTCACCCGGCAGGCGCTGAAGTGGAACCCCCAGAGAAAGCGAAAGAGAGGCCGTCCAAGGAACACCTGGCGACGCGACCTCGAGGCCGACACCACCAAGATGGGCTACACCTAGAGTCAGTTAGAAAGAATGGTACAGGACAGAGGACTCTGGAGAGATGTTGTTGGCGGCCCATACCCTGGAAGGGGTGACGGGCATTAAGTAAGTATCCATGCCGTAGATGCGTTATCAGTCACTATAATTATCATTACTTCCTCATATCCATGCCATAGATGCGTTATCAGTCACTATAATTATCATTATTTCCTCCTATTTATACCATAGATGTCTTCTCAGCCAGCGACAGCTTTTGCGTTGTTAGCAACCAGAAGAAGAGTTAGAGAGGATGTTGTTGTATGTCTAAAAACAAATTGCAATTTTTTCTCCCCAAGACGTCGTTTTACGAAAGTTAATAATATACAGTTCATGCTAAGAGACCCCTGCACTTAATATTGAGTTCTTTATGACAATAATTATATCTAGTCTCGTATTAAACTTAGGACGAGAGATATTGCAATGTATATTTTCTATGCTTTGAAAGAAAGAGAGAGGGTTATGCCTGTGACTTGAAGAAAGCTGATGTGAAAATTTTGTATAATACTTATTGTTCCACATTTCTGCTCCCGATTTTTATTTGTTCACGTACCCACTTATTGTATGTCTACAGGCCGGAGGCCTAATTCATTTTGACTGAATAAATTTCTTGTTCTTTCTTGTTCTTGTATTAAACTTAGGAATTTCGGCAATGAAAATCATTAAAGACATGAAATGAACTTGTTTTATGTAGCGCACTTACCAGATCAAAGAGCTGTTCAAGGCACTGGCAGAAATAGGACCTAAGTTAGGCCACTCAAGACGCCAACTTGCAGCAGCGGGTGAACTGTCAAACAGCTTGATCGACCTAAATGTATGTGCGTTTATTATGTGCCTTTCCCCTCTGCTCTGTGAACAGAATTGACCTTGTTCTTTAAAGTGCCTGTTTGGCGACACGAGGGAATTGGAAGTGAATGACTGATTAAAGAACTAGTACAGGAAGTCGACTTCTGAACAAGAAAACAAAATCTTCCATCCCCGAGGAGAGGCGAACCCAAGTGTTCTGTATTATTATTATTATTATTATTATTATTATTATTATTATTATTATTATTATTATTATTATTATTATTATTATTATTATTTATTTAATCGTTCTTATATAGCGCTTTTCCAGCTCAAGAGCTGCTCAAGGCGCTGGCCGATACGGGATCTAACTCAAGCCGCCCGAGACGCCCACCCGCAGCCTTTGGGCGCATGGTCTGACGCCCGGACAACTGAGCACAATCCTGGGCAGCCAGGGATGGGGGAGAAGGACGTAGGTGCATGCTGGGTGTGTTCTTGTCACCGGCACTCACCCGTCTAGGACATGAGCGTCAGGATCTACTACTACTACTACTACTACTACTACTACTACTACTACTACTACTACTACTACTACTACTGCTGCTGCTGCTGCTGCTGCTGCTGCTGCTGCAGCTGCTTCATCATCATCATGTTCTTCTTCTTTCTTATTCGTTACTCAAACCATTCTGGTAGCTCATCCATCTGGAGAGGAAATCTTACTAAGTTTTAAGGACCCACCGTAATGTTTGTCCACTTTATCGACTTTTTCTCCTGACTAACTCCCCCCCCCCTACCTTCCTCCCTCACTCTCTTTCTCTCTCCCTCTCTCTCTCTTCCTTTTTGATCTCTTTCTCCTTCTTTGTCTCTCGGGGTGACCTAGCCTCCCTTTGCCCCGTTACCGGTAAGGTGCACGAGTCTCACAGCCTCTCTCTTGTTACTAAAGTGATATTTTGCTTTATATCTGCATCAACCTCACCATTATCTGTAACAAGATCTTACAGAGTGTGGAGTGGCCTATACCATGGACCCATTCGCTTGTCATCACCTTTCCCAAAACGGGAACATTTCAGGAGTGTGAAAATTACCGCAAAATCAGCCTCATGAGCCATTCCAGCAAGGTCCTCCTGAAAATAATACTCAACAGGTTGAAACCCCAAGCTGAACAAATCATAGCTAAAGATCAAGCAGGATTCAGGGCAAGGCGAAGTACCACTGACCAGATTTTTAACCTCAGAATAATCTGCAAGAAATACCTGCGGCATCAATATCATGTGTTTGAAGGCTTCAAAAAAGCGTTTGACCGAGTCTGGCATGCAGCGCTGGGGGCAACCATGAGGGTGTATAACATCAGCCCTAAAATTATTGAATTCATCAAAAGCCTGTATGACAAGGTTACCAGTGCAGTCCTCCACAACAGCACCATTGGGAACTGGTTCAAAACAACAATCAGTGTGCGTCAAGGATGCCTACTTTCCCCAACATTCTTCAACATCTTCATAGAGCGCATCATGTCAGATGCCCTTGAAGATCACGAGGGCACAGTCAGAATAGGGAACAGAGCAACCCCCAACTTCCGTTTTGCGTATCACATTGAGGGATTGGCTGGAGAGGAACAAGAATTTGAACAGCTGGTACAGAGGCTTGACACTACCTCCAGAGCCTTTGGAATGGGAATAAATGCAGAGAAGACCAAAATGATGACAAACAACACCATTGGCATTAACATGGACATCAAAGTCTAAGGCCAATCCCTCAACACTAATAATAATATTAATAGCTTCAAATATTTAGGAGCCCTTGTATCAAACAATGGGTCCCAACAGGAAGTCCTCTCCAGAATCGCACAAGCAACTGCGGTTCTGACAAGGTTGAAGCCTATTTGAAAAGACAAGACCATCAGTCTACAATCCAAGGTAAAGCTGCTGCGCTCCCTTGTCATCTTCATCCTCATACACGCTTTCTAAACATGGACCCTCACAGCAGATCTACAACAAAGAATACAAAGCATGGAAATGAGGTACTACAGAAGACTTCTGGGCATTTCCTATATCCAGCACATCACCAACAACAAAGTCGGACAGACCATCATACAAGCCATTGGACAACACGATGACATACTCCCAGTGGTGAAGAAACGGAAACTCCGATGGTTTGGCCACGTCACCAGAGCATCCTTCCTTGCAAAGACCATCCTGCAAGGCACAGTACAAGGAGGCAGAAGAAGAGGGAGACCGACAAAGAGGTGGAAGGATAACATTCGAGAATGGACTGGCTTGAACCTGAGAGGAGCCATGAGGGTTGCTGAGGACAGAGAAAGATGGAGTATGCTGGTTAAACGATCATCTGTGGTGCCCAAAACGACCTGGCCTTCGAGTTACGGGATAGGATATGATAGGATCTGCATCAAAACGACTTTTATAGGTATTCCATTTACAAAGTCACTGACAATGATAAATCAATCGTATTTTGTGAAATGTGAAAGAGGAAGACAGTTGACAGTTCTATTAAAAAGTTATGTTGCGCTCGGCATATGCGATAATAATAATATTAATAAAAAGGATATTTATATAGCGCTTTTTCCCAATGAACAATATCAGTTCAAAGCGCAGTATTCACGTATTCATTTTAAACATCCGGCTTCATACAAAATAAAATCAGACACTTGCTAACGAATAAGAGACGAGGGGTGGAGGGAGGAAGGGAAAGCTAAGGATGGGTGATGGGGTGGGTGGTGGCGATGGTCTGAATCAAAAAACAAATGAAGGAATGACGACGATGATGATGGGAGGCAAGATCAGAAACATTTAAGGAAGAGATGAGTTTTCAAGTTGGATTTGAAAGTAGCTATGTTTGGAGAGCTGCGAAGAGAAAGGAGAAGAGAGTTCCAAGTTGAAGGGCCAAGCACTGAGAAAGATCGACGGCCAGCAGAAGAGAGTTTGTAGCGGGGTATGTGAAGCATGAGGGTGTCAGAGGCAGAACGAAGATTTCTAGAAGACTTATAGAATTGAATGTTCTGGGTGAGGTAAGAAGGGGCTAAGCCATGGACGCACTTGTAACAAAAAATAGCGATTTTGTAGATAATTCTATGAGACACTGGAAGCCAGTGGAATGAATGTAGAAGGGGAGTGATATGATCAGATTTTTTTTTTCCAGAACCAGACGTGCAGCTGAGTTCTGAACACGCTGGAGCAGATAAGTAGAAGAAGAAGGAAGTCCAGCCAGGAATGTCTTCAAAGCATTCAGAAGGTTTGGTCAGAATGGATGGAAGATTTTGAGGAGTGTGACTGTTTTTTTTAACTGTGTATTATCTGCGTAGAAATGGTGGAAAGTGTCGTGGTTTTGGATGATGTGAGACAGAGGAGATGTGTAAAGGGTGAAAAGAACAGGGCCTAGAACTGACCCCTTAGGAACACCGAAGACAAGTCTGGACGGTTCAGAGAGGTGGTTGTTGATGCAGACAGATTGAAAGCAATAAGTTAGGTAAGAGCGGAACCAGCTGAGAGCACTGTCTTTTATTCCAAAAGAGTTCTGGAGACGCTTAAGGAAGATGGAGAGATCGATAGTGTCACGTTTTGTTGACCATTCATGATGTACTTTGTCCAGTTCCGGGTTCAATGTTTTGCATTTGATTGATAAATGTATACCCAACTCCCAACCCACCTGTTACAATCAACAAACTCTCTCTCTCATTTTTTTTCTGTCTCTGTCTGTCTGTCTGTCTCTCTCACTCGCTCGTTCGCTAGCTTTCTCAGAGGTTATGGGAAGAAGAGAGAGAAAGAGACACAAGAGACCTAGAACGAAAAGAGAAGAGAGGTAGGAGTCGTGCGTGCGGAGGGGGGGGGGGAGGGAGGGAAAGAGTGTGTCACTACTGGCCAAAAATGGCTGGGATGACAATGTCAGCTTTTAGACAATAATCGATACGTTGTCCTGTGCTGTTAAAGGTTCTACCCCTGACAACGTTTAGACTGCACGACGCAATTATTAGCTTTGTTCTTACCACCTTTTCTATCCAGCTCATCTGACATAATTCAGTACATCTGACACCGTGCAAGCCCCAGCCTGACACCCCACCGCCCCTGTCTGACACTACGCCGCCCAGGTCTGACGTCAAATGCTTTCGCTGAGCCCTCGAATCTGACCTCAGACTGACTCTGACATCACTCCGCTCCTAAACGACACTATACCGCCCTGTCTGACATCACACCACCTTCGGACAAAATTGTCTTGGGGTGTTAGACAGTGGGCACCAAGCAGCAAGTTGGCGCCCTGGCAGCTGGAGTTAGAGCTGGATTTCGGTCAGTGCCTTGAGCAGTCTTTGGAGGTGGTGAAGCGCTATATTTGACCCAATCAATAGCCTCCAACAGCGTTCAGATATGGCAACAATAGGAGCACTTACTCAGCAAACTCAATTGTCTTCAAAATGCAAAGCGTTTGGATAGGTCCCAGCATAGCTACAGTGTTCAAATGTGCTCAAATTCCGCGCACTTACCGGTCAAACTTAATGTTTTTCCCAAACTGTCAAGAACCCTGCCACATTCTATGGGGAAATAGAAAGATAGATATTCAATGTTTATAGGGTTTGAGCAGTCCGCTGGACCATAATTATAAACATTGAATATCTATCTAGTTCCCCATAGAATGTGAGTGCCGGTGACAAGAACACACCCAGCATGCACCTACGTCCTTCTCCCCCATCCCTGGCTGCCCAGGATTGTGATTAGTTGTCTGGAGCGTTATTACGATGCGCCCAAAGGCTGCAAGTTGGCGCCTCGGGCAGCTTGAGTTAGATCCTGTATCGGCCAGCGCCTTGAGCAGCTCTTGAGCTGGAAAAGCGCTATATAAGAACGATTAAATAAATAATAAATAAATAATGTGGCAGAATACTTGCATAAACCAGTGTTGCATAGATTCCACACGTTGTGTGTGTGTGTGTGTGTGTGTGTGTGGGTGGGTGGGTGTGTAGGTGTGTGGGTGTGTGTGCGTGTGTGTGTGACGGAACATCCTGCTTTAGATATGATGTGATGATATTGGATCAAGGTTTCTCATGAAATTCATTTTTATGTATTTTTTCCTACCTTAAAAACATTGGCGTATCAATTTGTATACAAAATATTTTCATCGTTTGGTTTACAATAATTTTATCCTCGCTAGAAGTTTGACATGATGTTTTATATAGAAAATCTGACTATACGTATGAGAAAATGCCAATGTAACCACTGCTTGAGTCATTCCCAGTCATTGTATGCTTCGTATGAGCTCTGTGCAAATTTCACGTCTGCGCTATATCAACAGTGATAAGTAACAGTGATAAGGTGCTGTTTAGCATATTGGCACTGTGGTTGTTGCGGTTGTTTTGTTGTTGCTCCTCCTCCTCCTCCTCCTCCTCCTCATCATCATCATCATCATCATCATCATCATCATCGTCGTCGTCGTCGTTACTTAAACTACATTCCGGCGCTGGCTCCTTGTCACAAAGAACTTGCTCCCAGCGCGTTGTACGGTACGATATGACAAAGCTCTAGATTGACCAGAGAAACTCGGTTCGTAGTGATCCCTTTCGTTTCCGGTTATGCAATCGAGAAATCCTTGCGAACTTTTATTCAAGCCTGAGGTTTTTCTGAAGCGGCAACGCCTTTAGTTGCAGACACAATTTTGTTCGTCTTTATCCAGAGGAGGTAAATGCCTTCTAATTTGCGGAGGTTGTTTTCGTCGAAAACGCACGAGTCTTTAGATTTGGTCCATCACGGGCTAATAAAACCGACACCTTTACCCAAAAAAGTTTGGTCGAAGCTTAAGCTAGTGCATTGGTAATTTTTATTTTCTTTTTTTTTAAACACAAATTTGAGAGCTTCCACACGCCCCAACTTGTGCTTTTTGCCACGCTGGCCTACTAGTAGTATAAGGCTCAAAATACACTAGGACAGTGATTTTACATCTTTACCATGCCCATAGGAGACCCTTCAAACCTGGACATAACGCAAAACTTATGTTGAAAACCTCAAAACAGCACCATTTTTTTAAGAGCAAAGTACACCTATTTTAATGATCAACAACAACGTATGTTGAGAGAATACAGTCAAAGCATTTATTCAAGCTTACGTTTATAGCAATTGACCCGATATATGCAAATAAAATACCAGAAACTTACATCAGAATCACGATTCGTCAAAATGATACAAATTCCTCACTTTTACGCAGCGAAGTTTTCTGCGTAATGCAAATGAGAAGGTCTTGACCTTCCGGAAGCCCAAAAGTTGTGACGTATACGGGGGAGGGAGGTTTCCCACCAAAAAAAGAACTACGAACCGAATTTCTGTGCTTCCTAAAGCTCTCTATTGTTGTTGTCGTTGTTGTTGTTGTTGTTGTTGTTGTTGTTGTTGTTGTTGTTGTTGTTGTACTGGGTTGCTGTTTCTGTTGTCTTTTTTATTTCTTACGTTCGTTTGTTTTTTCTTTCTTTCTTTCTTTCTTTCTTTCTTTCTTTCTTTCTTTCTCTTTCTTTCTTTTTGTCTTTCTTTCCTTCTTTCTATTTATCGTTCTATCTATATATCTTTCTTTCTTTCTTTCTTTCTTTCTTTCTTTCTTTCTTCTTCTTCTTCTTCTTCTTCTTCTTCTTCTTCTTCTTCTTCTTCTTCTTCTCCTTCTTCTATTTTGTAATCGTTGTCGTCTTCATCTTGTTCTTCAACGGTGGCTAGCGTGTCTGAGTTCTAAATTTCCCATTTTGTTTACACACGTTTATCTTTTTATTTGTGGCTTGCATTTTCTATAGACCATTGTTCCAATTTTAAAATTTAAAAACATCTAACGAGCTCCCGTTTGAATAAATTTAGCCGGCATGAAGGAACGCAACAATGGACGTAGCGTGAAATAAGAGCAGCAAATAAAGTTGTGTCTGCCAGTTTCCAAGAAAATCATCATCTCGCCACCGCGAAATTGGATGCCCAGTTGTGCGAGTTGATTTGTGAGCGTAATGGGTCAGTGATGGGGTGGGGTAGGAGGGTGGGTGAAAGAGAAGTTAATGTGAGAGAGAAAGTGTGTGTGTTTATGTTGCGGGGTGTACTTGTATGTGTGTTTGTGTGTGTGAATGTGTTGTTTGTATGTGGAACAGAGAGAGAGAGAGAGAGAGGTGAATTTTTAGAGAGCGAAAGTGTGTGCGTGTAAGTGTGGGTGTGTGTGTGTGTGTGTGTATTTGTGGGGAGAGGGAAGTTGGGAGAGATAGAGATAAAAAAGAGAGGGAGGGGAAAAGGGGTGAGAACTTTCCACAAGAAGAAATCGCTTGGAAAATGTCTCTGCTGCTTTTCTTATTTGATTGTGTGTAATTGGATTTACTTTACTCCCAGGCAAATAGTCAATATGGAAAGAAGATGAAATGAGAAGGGAGAGACAGAGACAGAGGCAGACAGACAGACAGACAGGTAATATAGGAGGGCGGGGCACCTTGTGTCAGAAAAATGAACTTCTTATTTCATTCACTCTTTTTTAAACACAAAATCGTCCAAAGAAGCGCCAAATGAAAGAATAATAATAATCCAGCTACAAATAAAAAATAAGCAAAGACTTTTAAGGCATATTCCTCATGCTATTGCGGAAGTAAGAAAGTGGATAGAAGTGGCGCAATCTCTCCATCCCGGGGTAGCTTGTGTCACCCCATGGGGTACCTTGTGCCAATACTAAATAAAGAAGGATAATATTATTGTGAAGAATATGGCGGTGAAGAAATAAAGCTCAATGCATGAATGCGCTTATGTTTAACACATCAACGATGGCTATTATGGCTATTTTTGTACATCCTTATAACATCTTTTATTATTTGAGGATTGCGAATACAGATATTGGGAAACTTTAAGGCACCTTTCTAGTGTCACTAACTCTTCTATGTGCAGTGCTACTTAGGCTGATTCGTGGCTGTTTTCACATCCTTGGCTGTGCAAAAAGTGCTTCTTTCACACACACACACACACGCACACACACACCCACACATACACCCCCCCCCCCACACACACACACACACACACACATATATATATATATATATATATATATATATATATATATATATATATATATATATATATATATATATATATATATATATATATATATATATTCGGGTGGTTGGATGGATGAGTGAGGTTTTGATCCAAAATGGAGGAATGTTAAGATCAGAAGGGTGAAATATACGAAACATTAACCGATATAAACAATCTACATAACGCGTTAAAAGAGCAGGCAGAGGCAAATCGACAAGTTTGTTAACTAAATCCAATTTCATTTTAAATCACGGCCAGTAAAAATATTTTAAAAATAAAAATAAAATAACAACAACACTAGACTACACCTAAAAAAAAACGACGTCATTCCCAGAAAATATTTATTCTCAGAGTCTGCAAATGCATGCGCAATGACCAGAACAAGAAGGCAGTAAAGAGGAAATTTTTGTAATCATTCCAACCTAATTGGTTTGCATGTGTTTATGTCCATGTTGGGGGGTGTAGGGTGAATGGCTAGGTTAGTGGGTGGTGGGATGGATGAGTGAGGTTTTGACCAAGAATGGAGGAATGTTAAGATCAGAAGGGTGAAATATACGAAACATTAACCAAGGTAAACAATTAATTAATTAATTAATAATGAACATTATGGGAGAGAGTGGATGGAGGGACGTCGAAGGGTGGAGAGAGAGAGAGAGAGAGAGAGAGAGAGAGAGAGAGAGAGAGAGAGAGAGAGAGAGAGAGAGAAAGGCGCGTGCATAGTGGGACCTGTCACAAGAGGCTAGTTTAGACCCTGCAGTAAGGCTCCTCAGCTTAAAAGTTCATCCTTCTTTGGCCTTTAAAGCTAAAAGTCGATGCTTAGAAGGACGACAAAAGTTAGGTTGTTCTAAGTATGGGTAGTGCAGATCTTTTTTTGTTTCACCGCGATTTCTTTATATTATTATTGGATTATGTTTGTGAAGTCTTGCCATGTTTGATAATTGTGAATGTTAGTAAAACTTTGCTTGACCACGTGGCTGACCCACGCGACCCGTTTCGACACCACGATGTGGCCCCTACAGCACTGTTGTTTCTCACATTGGTATTATTGCAGACCAGTGGCTGTACCGGAGAAAGTGTATATTGTTAATTACTTCTCCCTGTGTTTAGTTTAGCCATGATGTATGTATATAGGAATTGTGCTGGAGATTCCAGTGGACCACGGACGTAAAAGATTGTTCGTCTCTTATCTGTATAAGTGGACGTGATCTCACTGAAGGCTGTTTCTGCCAACAGTGAGACGCTCTGCAATCCCTTTGTAAGCAAGGCGTTGCAGAAAATCATCTTATGTTTTGCAGACGAGCAGGTTTGGTCCGAGGCAGGAGACAGACCACTGAGAGTCAACCTTGACATTCGGCCTGCAATTGAGCATCGAGCACTGAGCTCCAATCGCTCAGTAGTCAACAAACAAGACGAGGAGACAACAGCACCGCACCTCGATGATACAGGTAAGTGCAGTAGAAAACGTGCTCAAACACTGATCTATAGGGACTGTGCGATAGTCCACTCTTCCTGAAAAAGAACATTAGGCAAAATGAGAACAAAGCCCAGTGATGAGACAGTTGCAAGTATCGAGAACAGTAGCAGAATAGACCCATCAAAGAGCGAACTATTCAAAGTGAATCTTGGACTGTTAAGTTAATCCTAGTAATATTACGTTTTGGACATTTAAGTTAATGTAGTGATTAGAGAATTAGATATAGAGTAGAGGAAATAAATGTGTGATATATACTGTTAACAAGTGGCTGGACTACCTATGTTTCATAGCCGTGCGAGAGCTAGTGTGTCAGTGAATCTTTTACACGTTTCTCCCTATCTCTGTAATCCTATCCTCACACAGACTGGACCAAAAATATAAACGTATTAAGATTAGTCATAGGGCGATCTAACTAGCCGATCCCCGCAGACGAAAGACGAGTGGGTAATTGCATTCCATTGTGCAGAGCCCAGCAACAATAGAACCCACCGTCACAGGACCTACCGACAGAAAGAATGCGCGCGCACAAGCGCATACGCCCACACACACATACACACACGCACACACACCCACACACACACACACACACACACACACACACACACACACACAAGCACCCACGCGTTCGCAAGTGCAAAATTCATGGCAAAGAAATTATGCAAGGGGAATTATTGTGTGAGTGTTTGTAGTTTGTAGTTTCTGACCTTGAATGACACAACAGATTTTTCCGAGAAAGATATTGAAATGAATCAAACCGAACCATCACCGTGAAATCTGCATCCGAGCGTGGCCCAAAGGAGAACATTTCTGCCGTTTGATAACAAAATAAATCAAGCCCATTCTTGTTATTAAAATCAGATTTTTTTTCTCACATCATGAGACGCATCTTCAGTGAGAATTCTGAACAGCGGGTGTCATTAAATTGCGAGATCTAAACAAGTAAGGTATCAAAACACAAGCAAGGATTATGCAGTATTGCCGAGGAGTATGCAGTATTGCCAATCAAGGAGTATGCAGTATTGCCAATCAAGGAGTATGCAGTATTGCCAATCAAGTAGCATGCAGTATTGCCAATCAGTATTGCCAATCAAGGAGTATGCAGTATTGCCAATCAAGGAGTATGCAGTATTGCCAATCAAGTAGCATGCAGTATTGCCAATCAAGGAGTATGCAACAAGGAGTATGCAGTATTGCCAATCAAGGAGTATTCAACAAGGAGTATGCAGTATTGCCAATCAAGGAGACTGAAGATTGCATCTTGGACATAATCCTTAATAGTTACTGTCCTCCATGGAGTAAGAGGATGATCTGTCTCCTCTTTTTATGATAGTGGATTTATGTCCTCCATGGAGTAAGAGGATGATAAGATGATCTGTCTCTTCTTTCTATGATAGTGGATTTATGTCCTCCGTGGATTAAGAGGTTGATAGGATAATCTGTTTTTTTTACCCCTGTTGGGGTGCCGGGGGTTTCAGTATAAATAGTATCCCCACTTTCTGGAAATTTAGTGCTTTAAATTCCCACTGTCGCTGTCTTTCTCATTTGCTCTTTCTCATTCCTGCTCTGTTCTATCAATCTGCTATACTATCTTCTTCTTCGCTAGACCAGTCACCTACATTTTTTCTTGAAAACTCTTCCGGGACAAGACTCCTTTTTTGTGTATGAGGTCTGTTGGATCAGCTTGGGAATATTGGACGCTTTCTGCCAGGTGGTCACTAGGGCTTCCTATAATGTTATTATTTAGCAATGTAGGCATTTTATATGTATGTGTTTTGATGATAATTTATAATGATGTTTGTATTCTATTTTGTTTTTGTAAACGGGGGTTCGATAAATAAGAGTGCAGCCTCAGCGTCCCCTGCGCGGGATGTCTTTATTGTAAAGTGACTGGCTGGTGGAGAGCTTTACCACTAGGGTTGTCTCAGCAGATCTTTTATGCGGATCAGGGGTTGTCCGGTCCTGATTTGGCTCGGAAGAGTCCGCTGGACCTAAAGCAATAATAATGTAATGTAATGTAATATAATTTCTCCCCTTTTTATGATAGCGGATTTATGTCCTCCATTGTGACAAGAGGCTAGATTTATCCAGCACTTTAAGTTCTTGCCTTGTTTAGTCAGCTGTAACCTTAGTACAGTAATGTTACTCTGCAGCAGACGACAGAAGTCTGCTGTGGGCTACACTTTTCTATACTGACGCTAGCTCAGTAGGTAGTGACCTCATCCAGCTTACGTATAGGCAGTAGTACGGCCAACCACCGGTAGAGGTCGCCTCTTGTAGTTTTAGATTCCCGCTCTTCCTGCTAACCACAACGATAGATAGTCATTTGCTGTTCAACTTGCCTAGAGTACAGAGCTCGGCTCTAAGAAATCTCTCCACTGACGACAAAAAGCAGGAACTGTTGAAATTCTATTCAACCAAGTTAGCCAGGGCCTGACATTGTCAAAAAGGTAAATGAACTAGCTTCAGTTTCATCGTGATGTACTGATATTATTGTTGAATTATGTTTGTGAAATTTGCCATGCTTAGAATTGGATTGTTAGTCAAACGTTGCTGTACCATGTGGCGAACACGACCAGGTCGACGCCATGTTGTAGAGCCTACGGACCCACTGTTGTTTAGCCTATATGTATTCTTGCAGACCAGTGGCTGTACCAAAGAAGGTGTATAATATTAATTATTTCTCTAAGTGTATAATTAGCCATGATTTATATTTATCTATGTATAGGAAATTAGAGTGGAGGTTCCAGTGGACCACGGACTTAGAAGAATGTTCGTCGCTTATATATAGAGATGTGGAGCTAATCACTTAGGGCTACTTCGGCCTTCAGTGAGACGCTCTACACACACCTACTATACACGGTGGTGCAGAATTTCGTCTCATATGTTACAGAGACGAGCAGGCATCGTGGGCCCGACCAGAAGAAAGACAAGAAAAAGTCTTCACTGACAGTCGGCCTGCATAGGCTTCTCAAGCACTGCGCGACGAGAGCCCACTAGTCAAGGAACAAGGAGAAGAATCCACAACAACGCAGCTCATCAAAGAATCAACCACAACACAGCTCTTCTCATTTTGTGCAAATTGCTCAGTGCACCAAAACTGTTAGCTAAGGACAACAATAGTCCACTCTTCCAGAACTCTGACCCTTTGGGCAGAACGCGTGAAGTGTCCGATGATGATACCGTAGCTGCATAGAACTATCAAGGAGCGAACCATTCGAATGGACATTTGAACTTTTAAGTTAGTATCGTACTTAGCATATCGTGTATAGAGTAGAGGAAATAAATGTGTGATATTTACTGTTAACAAGTGGCTGAAATACCTATGTTTCATAGCCGTGTGAGAGCTAGTGTGACAGTGATCTTTTACCATTTTTCTTTCTGTCTCTATTCATGATTATATTCATTCCCAAATGGTTATGAATAGAGTCCGCCATTTTGACTTTAATTGAAGACGAGTGCAACCAACTTCCGGTTATATAGAACATGTCTACTGTACAAGGAAGCTACGCAAACGGCTCTGGTGCTCATTGTGCTATTACATGTAAAGGCTGCAGCAACAGTAGAAAAAAGCTACAAGAAGCATTAGGACGAGAATGTTTTGATCACAGACCTCTCACGAGAAAAGGAAAGAATGTATGTGTTTGTTACGTTGAAACGCGTACGAAAGTATGTCGGAAGCGTGTACGATAGATCTAATCGTTTCGATTTGCAAAGTATTCAATAATGGAGTTTATTTACCTTTGATTTGAGTTTGCATTGTTGTTAGGAGAGGCTTTGTATAACGTTGATAATTTTCGTTGGTCGATATTGTCGGAGAATACTCTGGATTTCCTTGTTTACCATCGATCGAAGGTTCGGGACGATTGTCGAAGTAAGAGAAGGTTCGGGGTATGTGTGGAGAGATGTATGACGTAAGTCAGTGATGACGATCTTTTATTCGATTGGTGGCAGTGCGTCATTTCTACTGTATTCGAAATCTTTCCGGAAAAGAGAGAGATTATAAAATTGTGTGCCGCACTGTTGTTGAGAGAGAGTAAAGTTGTTGATAGTGATTTGGAGAGTTGCTGTGAAAGTTGTTGAGTTGAGTTGAGAATTGTATGCAGTTGTTGATGTGTGCTGAATAAAAAGTGGAAAACTTCATACGTCGACTTTGTGACTTGTATGCTGCTTGAGCGGGTTGCGTGAATAAACGAATCTGAGTTACACAACTATCAGGAATTCAAGCATCGGGGCTGAATCAGATACTGATAGAAAACTCCAACATCAAACCGAGTGTAACATTTTGGGGGCCAAGCCGGGATTCACGCCATAGCCAAGGGTTCAACTGCTACAACAAGCGAGTCAACGTTACGAGAGGCAGTCATCGAGGGTAGCCGCCAACGAGTTGCGTCGAGAGGGGCCAACATACTGGGACTACATCACCGATAGGTTCGGGTTGACTGCAAGGGCGTGTAGTCGCCGAAGAGTTGCTTCGTGAGCGAACAACAGAGCGGGACTACGTGGCTGCCGCAGGACTACGTCGAGGGACAGTCTCGGAGCTACATCGCCAGTGTTACAGAGAGCGACGAGCGGACGTCGCGTCTACTTCAGCACAGGAGCGTATACATCAACACCAGCGTGGTGCAGCGTCGCATACGACGAGGACAGCGGGGCCTGCGTCAACGAAGGCGACTAGTGACAAGCATCAGCGCTACTGCAGAAAGCGTGCTGTTCTAGAACAGTCTAGAAATGTACAGCACAGTCAAGAACTTTCCAGAAAAAAAGAACTCTACAGTCAAGAACTTTCTAGAAAAAGAACTTTCCAGAAAAGAACTTTCCAGAAGCATCAAGATGGCTGACTTCTGGCAGAAAGGGGTTGAACTAAATCTAAAAGGCAAACAGCTGACGGAGTACGTCAAATGCCAGGAGAGAATATTGCGTGAAGAAAGAGAAGAACAGCGAAGGCGCGAAGAAAGAGAATTGGAAGAGAAGCGTCTAGAAAAAGAAATAGAATTAGAACAGAAGCGTCTAGAATTAGAGGAGCAGCGACGCCGAGAAGAAAAGGAAGAACAGCGTCAACGGGAAGAAAGGGAAGAACAACGTCGCCGTGAAGAAAGAGAGTTCGAGCTGAAGCGTCTTGAAGGTGAGCGTCAGTACCAGTTAGAGTTGGCGCGTATCC
Organism: Oncomelania hupensis; assembly: GCA_036898135.1. Taxonomy (NCBI): domain Eukaryota; kingdom Metazoa; phylum Mollusca; class Gastropoda; order Littorinimorpha; family Pomatiopsidae; genus Oncomelania; species Oncomelania hupensis. The sequence goes on from CM072517.1 coordinate 15,667,852, forward strand.
AAAACAATCAGCATGCGCCACAAGTCACCAACGACCATACGGCTCCAAAATTGCCAGCTTTCGTCGACGGGAAGGACCAGATTGACAGTTATCTGGCGAGATTCGAAAGGTTCGCTGAAAGCTCTAACTGGCAACCTCAAGACTGGGCAATTCGACTGAGTGCACTTCTGACGGGGCAAGCTCTCGAAGTTTACACCAGACTGTCGAACGATGACGCCAAAAACTACGACGTCTTGAAAGAGGCCCTGTTGCAGTGCTACAACTTTACAGAGAAGGGCTACCGTAAACGCTTCCGTGAATGCCGGCCTAAGTCAGACGAGACGCCAAAGCAGTTTGTGGAGCGCCTGTCGTCATATCTACACAAGTGGGTGGAGTTATCAGGCGAAAGGAAGTCTTACGACAGTCTCCATGACCTGATCGTGAAGGAACAATTTCTCAATGCCTGTCACAAGGACCTAGCGACCCACTTAGAAGAACAAAAGCTGCAGACGCTTAAAGATGTGACTGAGGCTGCTGAAAGATATCTTATCGCTCATGGGAAAACCCTGGGGCCACCTAGCGCGACGAAACATTTTCAGAAGACTGCAAACCATGGGAACCAGATCCAAGGGAGCCAGACGAGCCAGAGACAGACGGACTCCACGCCTCCTCCCAGGGAAGGGCATTCAAGAGGCTGTTTCACCTGCAACGCTACAGACCACAGGGCGGCTAATTGTCCTCAAAACAAAAGTAGCGGACAGCGGAGCAGTACGGACAACGCAGCGGCGGGCAACCGGCAGAGGCGGTTTTCCAATCAACGGCAAACCAGTAGATCTGACCATCAGGTGTGCGGCGGGAGCGTCATTCTTCCGAGTGAGACCGAGCGCACAGCTACCCCTGCGGACGTGCAAGAGTGCATGACCGATGGCCAACTTCTTCTTGCCAACGGAAAATCCATCCCCGTCGTCGCCAGCGCAGCTGTGACCGTCCAGAACATGCCTGTTTCAAAGGGACGCGTCGGAAATCATGAAGTGACTGTCTTAAGAGACTCTGGCTGCAGTGGGGTCATCGTCAGAGAAGACTTAATCGCTAAAGAACAGTTCACTGGCGATTCAAAATGGACACTTATGGCCGACAGCAAATGTTGAAAGCGCCAGTTGCGAAAATTCATGTCAACACCCCTTTCTACATAGGCGAAGTCGAAGCGGTTTGCCTGAAGAAGCCGCTGTATGATTTGATGATCGGGAATATCGACGGCGCGAGACGACCCGACAACCCCGATCCAGAGTGGAGTCCTGCCTCAACTCAACACGTCGAAGTTGTGGAGGAGGATCCATTGCCGTTTCCCGATGGAGACCTTACAGAGCTGCTACGGGACAATGTGGTTACTCCGGCTCAGCCCTGCCGACCAGAGATCGTCGGTGCTGTTACTACCAGGGCCCAGGCCAAGAGAGACAAGACGTCTACGCCACTGAAGGTCGCCGACAACTCTAAAGCTGCCATCGTGGACAGAGATAAGCTGATCCAGCTCCAGGAAGCTGATAGTACTTTAAACAAGTACCGGAACCGCCAAGACCACGTGACCAAAGGCAGTGGTACGGTCTATTTTGAGGTGAAGGCCAAGATCCTGTATCGAATCTTCCAGCACCCGAGGGTCAACGGAGGTAAACCACTACGTCAAGTTTTGGTACCGTTACCCCTAAGGCGCCAAGTGATGGAAGTAGCACATGACTCAATCATGGGAGGTCACCTAGGTATCAAGAAGACGTCGGATAGAATCCAGGCGGTGTTCTACTGGCCAGGACTTCATGCGGACGTTAGCCGTTTCTGCCGATCATGTGACATTTGCCAGAAGACCATACCTCGAGGAAGGGTCCCGAAAGTGCCTATGCAGAGTATGCCTCTGATCGACCGACCTTTCAAGAGGGTGGCCTTAGACTTAATCGGCGAAATAAGACCTCCGAGTGAAGAAGGTCATCGATGGGTACTGACTTTAGTGGACTATGCGACTCGGTACCCAGAAGCAGTGCCTCTGAAGAAGATTGACACTGAAACTGTTGCAGAGGCGCTAGTGGACATGTTCAGTAGACTTGGAGTGCCTGAAGAAATTCTGACAGACCTCGGGACGCAGTTCGTCTCTGACTGCATGAAGGAGGTCAACAGACTGCTGAGCATCCGGCATTTAACTACGACACCCTACCATCCGATGTGCAACGGGCTTGTCGAAAAGTTCAATGCTACGCTGAAGTCCACCCTGAAGAAACTGTGCAGCGAGCAGCCCAGACAATGGCATCGCTACATCAACGCCTTACTTTTCGCCTACAGAGAAGTACCGCAGGAGTCCACCGGCTTCTCTCCGTTCGAGCTGCTGTACGGAAGAACCATCCGAGGGCCGATGCACATCCTAAAAGAACTGTGGACGAAAGAAGTAGACACCCCAGAGGTGAAGAACAGCTACCAGTACGTGTTTGAGCTACGGGAGAAGCTGGAGCAGACTCTCGAGATAGCCAGAGAAAACCTGAAGAAGTCCCAGGACTGTGGAAAGCACTACTATGACCGTAGGGCTGTGAACAGGAAGTTTAAACCTGGCAACAAAGTGCTGGTGCTGCTACCTACTGATCACAATAAGTTGCTGATGCAGTGGAAAGGCCCGTACGAAGTGGAGACTGTGGTGGGGATCAACGACTACAAGGTGAAGGTCGGTCAGCATTCCAAGATATACCACGCCAACCTCCTTAAGCTGTACGTGGAAAGGCCATCAGAGACTGTGCACGCAGCCACAGCAGCTGTGACCGACAAAAGCTTTGACAGCGAGGAACTGTTGGAACTGGGAGACTTCCACAGCAAAGAAGGTATCGATGATGTTAAGCTAGGACCAAGCTTGACGGAAGGTCAAAAGATGGAGCTCAAGGACCTTATGGGCGAGTTTCCCCACAACTTCAGCGATGTCCCTGGCTCTACAACTTTGGTCGAACACGAAGTCCACCTCACTTCGAATATCCCTGTTCGATCCAAGCCCTTCCCGATCCCTTTCAAGGCCCGTGAATCCTTGAAGAAAGACATCGATGAGATGCTGAAGATGGGCATCATCAGGGAGTCCAGTTCCCCCTACGCGTCCCCTGTCGTGGTCGTGAAGAAGAAGGACGGCAGCAACAGAGTATGCATCGACTACAGGAAGGTTAATAAGATCACCGTCTTCGACCCTGAGCCGATGCCTACCGCAGCAGACCTCTTCCGCCAACTATCGGGGAGTAAAATCTTCTCAAAGATTGACCTCAGCAAGGGTTATTGGCAAGTCCCCGTGCGTCAACAGGACATACCAAAGACTGCTTTCATAACTCCTGATGGGACGTACGAGTGCCTAAGGATGCCCTTTGGCATGGTCAACAGCGGAGCTACCCTGAAGAGAGGAATGAAGAAGATGCTCAGAGGGATGGACAATGTCGTGTGTTACTGGGACGACCTGCTAGTCCACACTCGCACCTGGGAAGAGCATCTGCAGACCTTGAGGGAGCTGTTTCACCGTCTCACAGAAGCCAACCTGACCGTGAGACCCAGTAAGTGCATTCTGGGAGCTGACAACGTGGACTTTATCGGCCATTCGCTGAAAGAAGGACAAAAGGGGCTTCTGCTAGAAAACGTCACCAAAATTCTGAACGCTCCACGTCCCCAAACAAAGAAGCAAGTACGATCTTTCTTGGGATTGGCTGGGTATTATAGGGAGTTCGTACCGAACTACTCAGCCATCACAGCACCTTTGTCGGACCTGGTGCGGAAAGGCTGTCCAAACCAAGTGCAGTGGGGACCGTCTCAGGAGAGGGCATACCAGACTGTGCGCGACCTCCTTTCGAAGGATCCGGTGCTACGACTGCCCGATACTTCCAAGGAATTCGTCTTAAGGACAGACGCAGCGGACGAAGGCATCGGCGCCATACTGATGCAAGAGCACGAAGGGAAACTATTTCCGGTCAGTTACGCCAGCAAGAAGCTGTCCAGGGCTGAGAAAAATTACTCGACCATGGAGAAAGAGTGCCTTGCCATCATATGGGGAATCCGGAAGTTCGAACTGTACCTTCAAGGAGTGAAGTTCGTGCTACAGACTGATCACAAGCCGCTAACTTACTTGAACTCTGCCAAATTTGTGAACAGTCGGATCATGAGATGGGCTATGTACTTGCAGAACTTTAACATGCGAGTAGAATCTATCAAAGGATCAGACAATGTTGGTGCGGACTTCCTCAGTAGAGTGTGTGAGTAAAGAACATTGACTGTGTGGATGAACTGTGAACATTGACAATATCCAGATAGACTTGCGGATGGAAGAACATTGACTCTGTGTGAATGAACTGAGCACAATGACAGTATTCAGAAAGTCTTAAATTAGTTTCAATTGAGGACTGTGTTTGTGCATTACGTTTCAACGTTGTTGAAAGAAATTGGGTAAATTTCTTCTTGAGTGGGGGGTTATGTTACGTTGAAACGCGTACGAAAGTATGTCGGAAGCGTGTACGATAGATCTAATCGTTTCGATTTGCAAAGTATTCAATAATGGAGTTTATTTACCTTTGATTTGAGTTTGCATTGTTGTTAGGAGAGGCTTTGTATAACGTTGATAATTTTCGTTGGTCGATATTGTCGGAGAATACTCTGGATTTCCTTGTTTACCATCGATCGAAGGTTCGGGACGATTGTCGAAGTAAGAGAAGGTTCGGGGTATGTGTGGAGAGATGTATGACGTAAGTCAGTGATGACGATCTTTTATTCGATTGGTGGCAGTGCGTCATTTCTACTGTATTCGAAATCTTTCCGGAAAAGAGAGAGATTATAAAATTGTGTGCCGCACTGTTGTTGAGAGAGAGTAAAGTTGTTGATAGTGATTTGGAGAGTTGCTGTGAAAGTTGTTGAGTTGAGTTGAGAATTGTATGCAGTTGTTGATGTGTGCTGAATAAAAAGTGGAAAACTTCATACGTCGACTTTGTGACTTGTATGCTGCTTGAGCGGGTTGCGTGAATAAACGAATCTGAGTTACACAACTATCAGGAATTCAAGCATCGGGGCTGAATCAGATACTGATAGAAAACTCCAACATCAAACCGAGTGTAACAGTGTGAGCAACCATTTGAACTTCACAAGCAGTTGTTATGAACAAAACAAGCAAAGATCGAGGCCTATGAGCGAGCCACAGCGAAAACCAACTTCCGCAATATGGAACTAATTTTAACTGCCATCGGTTGCTTCGTGCGATCAGTCCTGAGATTAAAGTGCATGGACCCAATTGCGTGATCTAATCGTGCATCTTTCACACTATAAGATTCTAGTCCTTTATAATTCTCCATCTGTTCACCGTCAACACCCTCCGATAAAACGAGATAGTTGAAGATGTTGGGAAATGTGACAGGTGGCCAGCAAGACATGTCATCAATCCACTTCGATGAGGGCACCGAGGCAGGATGAGGAACCTTTGTGCCATTTTTTAAATTTAACAGATAGTCATTTTTATGTTTCCATCGTTTTTCAGCCTTTGCTAAAGTCGCCATGAACATAAATTACTTCAGAGAGCGATGGACAATTCCTTTGAATCACGGCAGATTTTGTTGAGACGGAAATGGCTTGCACCAAGTAAATCCAACCATTTCAGATTTTCAGACCATTCTAGAATTTAACCATTTTCCGTAAACTCGTGAATAAACCCAGCCTAAACACAGACCGAGCTAAACATATAAATGTATTAAGTAGAGTCACAGGGAGATTTACTAGCGATCCCCATCGACGATAGACGAGTGGGTAATAGCATTCCATTGGGCAGAGCCCAGCAACAATAGACCCACCGTCACATCCATGGAGTAAGAGGATGATAGGATGATCTGTCTCCTCTTTTTATGATAGTGGATTTATGTCCTCCGTGGAGTAAGAGGATGATAGGATGATCTGTCTCCTCTTTTTATTATAGTGGATGTCTATTGTGAAATTAATAGGTGCATAACTATGCAAGTCAATTTACCAACCAGACTCCGTGTATATATATATATATATATATATATTATATATATATATATATATATATATATATATATATATATATATATATATATATATATATATATATATATATATATATATATATATATATATATATATATATATATATATATATATATATATATATATATATATATATATATATATAGGTTTCCGGTCAAACATTAAAGCCTACGATTTTTCTTTTTAAAATAGTCGAGATCTATTGTCACACTACAACGTTTGGATTCAATTTTTGGCAAGTACCAGACAAACAAACTACATATAACTATATAAGCAGATAATCATTTCCTCGCATATTGCATTTTGTTCTTATTTTTTGCGCACTCTTGATCAAGAGTTCAGACACACTAATAACTATAGAACGTGAAACCTACACTATCAACTACGAACATCTCCGAGCTACCAAAACATTTATTGGCCTTCCAAAGAAGATTGTGTCTTGGTAAAAGGTCAACTATCTCATTAGTAAGTCTAGCCAAACCAAACGGAAGGTCGATGATGAGCATTCTATTTTGTGCGCTTAGTCCACAGAGGTGGTGGCAGGGTAGCATGACTGGCTCAGCGCTAAGTGATGATAAGCTTACTAATAATTTAACTGTCGCATAGTCCTTGGTGAACTGGAAGTTTTTTGGAACACTGGAATTTTCAATAAGTGCGGCCATTTTTGGCTAAATTTGCAGGCTAGCGTTACAAAGCCTTGTTTAGCTTGGAATGAATACTCACTCACGATTGGGTGTGTCCACATTATGGATTAACGACTGTAAAATCGGCCTTTCCCCGGTCATAGGAGACGTAGATTATTGAGTCTACATGTCTTCTGACAAAGAACCAGATATATTGCTGTCTCACTGAAAATAGAAACTGTTGTGAAAGTTAACGCTAATTAAAAAAAATCAAAGGATTGGCTTGTTTGTGTGTTTCATTGAAATTATTTGGGAAATATTTTTTCAGCAAATAGGAAAAGAGAAGAGAAATATTGATTCAAGCTATTTGGATTTTTTTTTGGAGGGGCGGGGGTTCGGGGGGGGGGAGGGGGGGCTTTTAATCATCACCCATGCGGGCGAAAGTTTAGCTGCCATCTCAGCAAAAGCGCCGGCAGATGTAAGGGCAGCGACACCCAGGACAAAGGGGATGCGGTAGGGGTGGGAGGATGAGAAGTTATATGCTGGGTGTATTGGTTTACCTGACAATCACCCCCTCATGAGTATCAGGATCTTTGTACTGGGTTAGCGGTATATAATGATGGCTGACTATCATGACGAAAAACTGAAATGATGATGAACTGTTCTTGCACTTATAGTTCAAAGGGCTGCCTAAGGCGCTAAACAAAATCAGGATGTAGAAAGAGAGGTCCGAGCCAATCAGACAAATTGGACAATGTAAGGTTCGTTTGGCCGTCATTAGAATCAACACACATCTACTATCAAAGCTTGAAAACTATCAATAGTTTATGTGATCTCCTTCCATTAGCATCACCAGTGAAGCAAAGGCTTGAAACTTATAAAGATCTCTTTATTGAAGGTTTTATTAATTAAATGAATTCCATTTGTCTGTCTGCCCATTTCTTTCGTATAATCTTTATAACAACTCATTGCGAGATCTCCTTCTAATAAGATCACGAGTATGTGATGAAGACCAATGATTATGGGATCTCTGTCCAACATACTTTTATCAACGATGTGTAACCTATTTGTCGGTATATCTGCAATTTAAACCTTTTTTTGTTTTACCAGACTTATCTGAAAATACTTTGAAATAGTTGGAGGGGCAACATTATGCGCTATATAAAATTGTCTGTAATAAATAAATAAATAAATAAATTACGCGCCAAATGTCGGTGTGTTCTTCTGTCAGCCCGTCGGTGATTCCGTTGGAAGGCATATCTCAAGAACCATTGAACGGATTTGGCCCAAACCTCATTACAACATTTCTACATTAGTGGCTTTCCTCCCGCGCCCTCATATTTGCTTTACCGCAAAGGTCAAGGTTACTGGGGTCAGTTGGTTTCTAAACGCCTTTTGCTCAATATATTTTAAAAAAACTGCTAAAGCGGTTTTGATGCGTTTTGGTGTACATGTACTTCAAATCATGGGCCATCCTTTAGTAGCAATCTAGTTGTCGGTCAGTTGATCCGTCGGTCCCAATTTCGCTTTTTTGTTGAAAACACACTTTTTGCCTTATCTCAAGAATGACTGAACCGTTAGTCATCATTTTTAATTTGCGGAAACTTTAACCTATGCTAAGCATGTGAGATCATTCATATGTGTACTTTCTCAAAGGTCAAGGTCATTGTGCTTCACTATTTTTTAAACACGTTTTGCGCTGTATCTAAACATTGACTGAGCCGGTTTTAAAAAAAAAGACTTGTAGATAGATCGTGGTCTATCATTGTATGTTTTTCCATTGCTTAGTTAGGATAATGCCCAATTTGAATTGTTTGCCATCTTGTTCTAGCTATGATGGTGTCCAATAAGGGGAAAGAAGGGAGAGGAGAGGGTGACATGGACAGAGACAACGCACACACTAAAATCAATTAATACGACTAGCACATACAGTGAAAATCGGCAATACTTGAATTACGAGTCCCTGCACATACGGTAGCAGTTCGAAACCAATAAATAAATAACTGAAGGAGACCCATCCAACTGGCAGTTACGACGTTGAAAACATACGGTGATTACTGGTTACGGTACACGGCAAAGGTGGTGAGACATGGCAAGGAAGATAATAAATGAAAAGGGAACCAGCAAGGGAGGCTATCAGCGTTATGGGGCGCTACAGTCACTCAGCTGTTGAATGAATGGGATGTGTAAGACAGGGACAGAAGCAGACTGACCCCATGGACAAGATACTAATCGCTAAACCAGAGTGACGCTCAGCATGTCTGGCCGCAGTTTTCCTTTAACTTATCTGACATGGTCACAATTCAAGCTTGCAGTATAATCGAACTGATCACAAGGTGTCAATACTTCGATGTGTTTGTGATTTTGATTGAATGTTTTGTTTGTTTGTTTTGCCGTGTTGCCGCAAAAAAAAAAAAAAAGAAGTAATATCGTCAAAACGGTAGTTGATAAGCTTCAACACTCTTCCCTCTAGATCGATCGTGACAGCTGTATGGTATAGCGTTAATTGCTTCAAATTGTTATCTCGGGCAGCTTGACTTACGTCATAATTGCATCTCCAGGCGCTCTTTGAGCTTAGTATGCGCTATTAGGACAAACCCGATTCGTAGAATAAATTACTTTACTTCGTTTCCGATATATGTAGTGATTGTCACTATTATCGGTTTTTGGATCTGAATAACCTTGAATCTATCCACATTATTCTCATTTATTAAACGTCAGAGTTGCGTCTAATAAGAAATCTAATACGAAAGGATGGCCACAACGCCAACACAAACTCAAGTGCCCCGTTTATTCAGACAACTTAACTTCCTATGTTCTTGTAAGGCTTACTTCCTATAGAGGAGAAAAGAAGTCCACAGAGACATTAGGGATCTTTCGGAAGCGGGTGAAAGTGAAAGTGAATGTGAATCGGGACTACTTATTGTTGTGACGTCAGCTATTTATGTGACGCTTTTACTTCCCGTGGTGAAAGGTCACGAAGTCTGCCTACCACAACGAATAAAACTTCGTGGAAATCAGGTTTTCCACGAACTAATGTTCGTGAGTACATTTTGGTTATTAAATCGTTTGTAAAATGTCCAAAAATGATTTGAATTTGTATATGGTACATTACTCAACCATTTTAGAAGTAATAATGGGGATCTAAACTCGGTCTCAGACTTAAAACGTATTTTCAAACGAGCTACTGAAAAGAGTGCCCAAACCCTCATGCCGTCATGGCTGTCTAGAATCTATCTATTCTGTATCACCAATCAGCAGTCCAAAAACTGTTTTATGTGACAAAAATGAAACTCGAAGCTAGAATGTAAAATATCTTCAATGTTAGAGCACTAATCCATCTTTAAAGCTCAACCTAATCGTTACATTCGTGTCAAATCATAATTTGTTAGAAGAAGCCTTACGTAGGCATAATAATCACAACGAAACTAGGTGCTGGAATCGAAAGCGCACAGAAACACGTTCGTTTTGTTTCGTAACGCGGCGTAAGAATCAGCGGCGTGCCTCTCGTTGGACGAAACGAACACACAATCACTTTCACTTTCACTTTCACCCGTTCCGAAAGACCCCTATTCCCCTTATTATTATTATTATTATTATTATTATTATTATTATTATTATTATTATTATTATTATTATTATTATTATTATTATTATATTTACCCCGTTGGGTGTCTGGAATTTCTGTATAAATAGTATCCCACTTTATGGAAATTTAGTGCTCTAAATTAACACTGTTTCTGTTATTCTCATTTTTTAATCTTCTTCTTCGCTAGACCAGTCACCTACCTTTTTTTCTTGAGGGCTCTCCCAGGGCTCCTCGCTTGTGTATGGGATCTGTTAGGTCAGCTTGGGGATATTGGACGCTTTCTGCCAAATGGTCACTGAGACTTTTATAGTAAGCTATTGTTATTGAGCAATGTGGACATTTTAGATTTATGTGTTTTGTTGGTATTTTGTAATGATGTTTGTGTTCTGTTTTGTTTTTGTAGACGGGGATTCCATGGATTAGAGTGCAAACTCGGCGTTCACTGCGTGGGATGCCTTTATTGTAAGGTGACCGGCTGGTAGAATGCCCTTGGGGTTGTTTCAGCGGAACTTTTGTACGGATCAGGGGCGAGCCCTCTTTCAACCAAATTGTGGTCCTGATTCGGCTCTTCGCAGTCCACTGGACCCCATAAACAATGAATGACTAACTTTATTATTATTATTATTATTATTATTATTATTATTATTATTATTATTATTATTATTATTATTATTATTATTATTATTATTTATGCGCCTAAAGTGGATTTAGCCATGGGCGCTTACGTAAATACAGAACAACTTGAACTATAAAACAAAAGGAGAAACACTCATGAACTATTAACATAAGCCTACATATAAAAACTAATAATTAACACAAACACACACGCACGCACATACATACACACACCCACACGCACACACACACACACACACACACATTCTCCCTCTCTCTCTCTTTCTCATTTACTCACTCACGCGCACACACACGCGAACTATGACTTTGCTTTTGTTTAATTCATTTGAATCGGTGGAAGAAATAATTATGAGTTTTAATGGAGGATTGGAATGACTATATTAAAATGAACTTATAAGAGAAACAGGCAGCTCGTTACAAATACTATGGCCCTAATAACAGAAAGAACGTTCACCGTATGATTTAGTACGCTCAGATGGAACTGCAAATAGCACACACTGAAGCACAGGGACAAAACTTTGTTCTGGAAACGCCACTCCACAGGAAGCCAGTGAAAGGACAGAAGAAAAGGAGCAACAATGCAAAATTTACTTGGGTGGATTTGCATGTGTAACTTAGGTTAAAACATCGCCGTATGCCTCTTTTTTTTCAGAAATAGTGCACCCTAAATCCTTTATGCTGTAATAATACTGTAATATCATTTATGCTAATAAAAATTAATGATCGGGAACAATGAAGGAATATCTTTGATCTTTTTTTTTTAAACATTTTATATTTAAAAAGAAGGAAGAACATATAAATCTAGCTCCGACCTGCATGTGTAACTGAAGTAAAAAAAAAAATAAGAAGAAAATAACTGTATTCCTAACATCGAAGTATAAGGCAGTGTGGTATTGTTATTTTCGGTAGGAAATCTTGGTTGAAAACACTGTGTTGCATAGAGGTCCTTTCGCTATCTATTTATCCAGTGTTGTGTAACGACAAACCTTATTCTACCTTTAGGTTTACTTTATTTGAAATGAGAAGTTTTGTCCACTATGCTATCATACACTTCTCTTTAACGTCTAGACACGTTTGTGATATTTGTCTAATAGATTCTATTTGCCTACTATATTGTCTATTTGTCTAATATCGCAGATGTAAATCGATGTTAAATTTAAAAAAATTATATATTTTTTGTCTGAAAATGTGAAAAAGAACACAATAATAAGGATAACGAATGATAAAAGAAGCCCGGAGCGTAATCTTGTCCTGGGCCGTAGACCGTCTTCCAAAAACTATTGCGGTCTGGTGTGATACATAAAGCTTGGGTTAAAATGGCGACCTAACGTCTGAGCTCATTTGTCTGTCTTGTATCTTGTGTTCCCAAATATCCATGGAAGCACATACATACGTTTTCACGGCTGATTCCACATCATGCAGGCTCAACAATAGACAGTGGTCCCGTTTCATCATCCATCTTCTCCTCTTTCTATTTGTCCAACTCCTCGCTTTTCTCCTACTCTGCGTCCTCTTCTTTGGCCTTCCTCCCCCAACCATCCATTACCCTAGCACTATACCCCGCCACAGCCTCCTAACCCATACATGTTCCCATCTTCTGTTCCCAGTGTACATTCTGGTCACACACGCCTGTATTGGGCGTGCGGAAATTGACTACTTAGGTAGGGTATAGGGGAACTGACTCTGACCTTCCTAGCCATGGATTATGGGCCTTGCCATTCTCTGATAGAGTGCTTAAGGGTACTCACACGGCGATGATACTGACGATGATGACGTGGAGAAAAAAAAGCTCATGATGGATGATGGGATGGAGACGTTTGAAGACGACGACGAGGACAACGATGATGATTATGATAATGATGATGATGATGATGATGATGATGATGATGATGATGATGATGATGATGATGATGATGATGATGATGATGATGATGATGATGATGATGATGAAGTAGTTTTGTATAGCGGAGATATCCCTTGGCAAGTTCTTACTCATTGCGCTTGAAAAAGAAGCGGTGTAAAGGAAAATGAAAACTAAAAGGGGTTGTATTTGTTTCGCGCTCTTTCCAGTTCAAAGAGCTGTTTAAGGCGCCAATCACCCCTTGGGGTCATGAGCAATCTTGTCACTGTAGATTGTTCTAACCTATAAAGGGAACAGTGAAAGCCCCAGTTGAAAACCTGTCTTGCCTTTGTAGGCATGACTAATTCACTGCGGCAACAGTTCCCCCCGTTGGAGTGCCGGGGGTTTCAGTATAAATAGTATCCCCACTTTCTGGAAATTTAGTGCTTTAAATTCCCACTGTCGCTGTCTTCATCATTTGCTCTTTCCCATTCCTGATCTGTCCTATCACTCTGCTATACTTTCTTCTTCTTCGCTAGATCAATGACCTACCTTTTTTCTTGAAAACTCTTCCTGGACAAGACTCCTTGTTTGTGTATGGGGTCTGTTGGATCAGCTTGGGAGTGTTGGACGCTTTCTGCCGGGTGGTCACTAGGGCTTCCTATGATTGTACTATTTCGCACTATAGGCATTTTATATGTATGTGTTTTGTTGATGATTTATAATGATGGTTGTATTCTATTTTGTTTTTGTAACCGGGGTGTTCGCGTAGTTGAGGTCAACCCTCAGCCGTCCCCCGCGTGGGATGTCTTTATTGTAAAGTGACTGGCCGGTGGAGGGCATTCAATTTTCCCACTAGGGTTGTTTCGGCAGATCTTTTATGCGGATCGGGGGTTGTCCGGTCCTGATTTGGCTCGGAAGAGTCCGCTGGACCTAAAGCAACAATAAATCAATCAATCAATCAATCAATGCATCAAATCAACTGTCTAACGCCATGGACCACTGGTCCATTCTGTGCATATACGTGTGAGGCGGCAATTTTTTTTCTTCGGATAGCATCGCGTGGAACCGCTTATAGCGAGTCATTAACAGTATTAAGTGAGAAACGTTTTGGTCACCTGCGTTTTATCCCCTTTATCTTCCTTTAAAGCACTACATTTCTTTAACTGCGTAGATCTAGGTCTATATCCAGTGACCCTGTGACCTTTTCAGGACATTTCCGGTATGTCACTTCTGTCAAGTGCGCGCGTGGCTAATTTCCTACATCAGCAGTGCACGACTGGACGAAGACACGTCTATTTATCTGTCAGCACGCAAACGTTTGGGCTTGAGTAACACGACTTAACCTACCGTCCTCTTGCGCGTCTTCCACAACAACAACGCAGCCGCTTCGTGCGCTCCACATCTTCATGTCACCCTCACCACACCTTGCCTTCATACTTCAACTCGACGTCTTACGTGACATCGGTTTTAAAGTCTCCTATAGGATCATGTGTCCTGGGACATAAATCTACATTTCATTTGGTTTCTGGAAAAGACAATAGAGTTGTTGTTGGTGGTGATGGTGATGATGGTGGTGATTTCAATCATGTTATTGGTAGTGATGAGCTGATGATAATGGCGGTGGTGGTGTTGATGGTGGTCGTGGTATTTGTGTTGAGTGTCCTTAATCTTCTTCGTTCTTTCTTTTTTCTTTTTTCTTTCTGTCTTTCTTTCTTTCTATTTCTCCCTATCTAAACACCCACTTTTTAATACATTTTTTCTCTCTTGATTATTTTTTCAAAGAATCCCAATATAATTCCTTCTTTGATTTAGTCGATGTGTTAATTGTTAGTTGCTTGTGTGTGTGTGTAGGTGTGTGTGTGTGTGTCTCCTGTTCTTTCTTTGTTTTGTTTCTTCAAACAAAGGATCACTCGTTGCTCTCTTTTGTTTCTTGTTGTTTTATTATTCATGAGTTCTTTCTTTTCTTTCCTTCTTTCACTTATCTTTTGTTTTTCATTTTCCAGTCAATGTTGTTTGTTTTTCTTTCTATTCTTTATTTTCATTCTTTCTTTCTTTTTGTCTCTATTTCTTCGTTAATTTTGTTCTTTAAAGCTTCTCTTCCTTCCTCCTTTCATTTTCTGTAAATCTGTTGGACTTTAGTGATTAGGTACATCGCGAAACAGGACGAATAAAAAAAAATGCTCTACAGTTTATACGGTCACGAGTCAAGAACCAAAAAGTTCTACCAATTTATGTATTGTAGAGGTAGACTACTTGTATGTGAGCGTGGGTGTTTGAGTGTTAGTTTGTGTGTGTGTGTGTGTGTGTGTGAGTGTGTGTGTGAGCGTGGTTGCGCGCGCGCCTGTGTGAAGTGGAACGAACTTTCACATTTTTAATGTCTGCGTTTACACATATCAGTAGAAACAGAAAAACAAACCTGATGTAACATTGAGATAGATATTCAGACCTGCATACATATACAAAGACAGATTTTGAAAAATAAAAGAAATAAAGAAAGGAAGCAAGAAGAAGAAGAAGAAGAAGAAGAAGAAGAAGAAGAAGAAGAAGAAGAAGAAGAAGAAGAAGAAGAAGAAGAAGAAGAAGAAACAGCTGTAAAAACAACAAAGAAAGAAAGAAGAAGAAACAGATAGGAAAGAACAAAGATGATGACGAAGAATAAAAAAAATTGTAAGGTACTCGAGTTTCCACTTCATTAGCCACACTTCAAAATGAAAGATATGCCATGAGGAAGGTTGATCTCACTTGAAATTGCCCATTGCCGTGTTGAAAGAAAATTATTCTTGCAGAGAGAGAGAGAGGGATAGAGAGAGAGAGGGGGGGAAGAGAGAGAGAGAGAGAGAGAGAGAGAGAGAGAGAGAGAGAGAGAGAGAGAGAGAGAGAGAGAGAAAGGAGATATTGCGTGAGAGAAACAGAAAAATAATTGCTCCTGCATATAATCAAAATAACGACATAATTATAAGAAGATCTTTTAATGAGAAGAAGAGAAACAAACACCATTATCAACAGCAAAAACTTCTTCATCATCAACAACAGCAACAACAATATCACCACCATCAACAACATCACCACCATTAACAAACAGCAATAACATCAGCAGCAGCAACAACAATAGCATCACTCCTACCACCACTAACCATGTCCGTTAATATATTTTAATAACGTACACTCTTGCGATTTCCTCTCCTGCTTTATCGCATTAATTTGTCTCTGTTTTGTGTCATGTGTATTTTGGACATGTCCAAAAGGGAAATCTTACCCATCTAACAATACGTGCATGAATGTATGGGTCGTTGGACAGAGAGGTAATGACATTTTCCAAGAAGAAGGAGTTGAAAAGAAAAATGAAGAAGAATGGTGAAAGAGATGATGTGGTAAACGAGAAGAAGAGGGGGAAGACGGAAGAAAAAGCGAAGACAGCGGGAGAGAACAAGGAGGAAGAGGAGGCGAAGACAGCGGTAGAGAACGAGGAGGAAGAGGAGGTGAAGACAGCGGGAGAGAACGAGGAGGAAGAGGAGGTGAAGACAGCGGGAGAGAACGAGGAGAGGAAGAGGAGGCGAAGACAGCGGGAGAGAACGAGGAGGAAGAGGAGGCGAAGACAGCGGGAGAGAACGAGGAGGAAGAGGAGGCGAAGACAGCGGGAGAGAACGAGGAGGAAGAGGAGGTGAAGACAGCGGGAGAGAACGAGGAGGAAGAGGAGGCGAAGACAGCGGGAGAGAACAAGGAGGAAGAGGAGGCGAAGACAGCGGGAGAGAACGAGGAGAGGAAGAGGAGGCGAAGACAGCGGGAGAGAACGAGGAGAGGAAGAGGAGGCGAAGACAGCGGGAGAGAACGAGGAGAGGAAGAGGAGGCGAAGACAGCGGGAGAGAACGAGGAGGAAGAGGAGGCGAAGACAGCGGGAGAGAACGAGGAGAGGAAGAGGAGGCGGAGACAGCGGTAGAGAACAAAGAGGAAGAGGAGGCGAAGACAGCGGGAGAGAACAAAGAGGAAGAGGAGGCGAAGACAGCGGGAGAGAACAAAGAGGAAGAGGAGGCGAAGACAGCGGGAGAGAACAAAGAGGAAGAGGAGGCGAAGACAGCGGGAGAGAACAATGAGTAAGAGGAGGCGAAGACAGCGGGAGAGAACAAAGAGGAAGAGGAGGCGAAGACAGCGGGAGAGAACAAAGAGGAAGAGGAGGCGAAGACAGCGGGAGAGAACAAAGAGGAAGAGGAGGCGAAGACAGCGGGAGAGAACAAAGAGGAAGAGGAGGCGAAGACAGCGGGAGAGAACAAAGAGGAAGAGGAGGCGAAGACAGCGGGAGAGAACAAAGAGGAAGAGGAGGCGAAGACAGCGGGAGAGAACAAAGAGGAAGAGGAGGCGAAGACAGCGGGAGAGAACAAAGAGGAAGAGGAGGCGAAGACAGCGGGAGAGAACAAAGAGGAAGAGGAGGCGAAGACAGCGGGAGAGAACGAGGAGGAAGAGGAGGCGAAGACAGCGGGAGAGAACGAGGAGGAAGAGGATAAGGAGACGGAGGACCTGAAGAAAGAAGAAGAAGAAGAAGAAGAAGAAGAAGAAGAAGAAGAAGAAGAAGAAGAAGAAGAAGAAGAAGAAGAAGAAGAAGAACAACAACAACAACAACAACAACAACAACAACAACAACAACAACAACAACAAAAGCAGAAGAAGAAGAAGAAGAAGAAGAAGAAGAAGAAGAAGAAGAAGAAGAAGAAGAAGAAGAAGAAGAAGAAAAGACGTAAGAACATTGAGGTTTAACGTCTACACCCACCTTTGGCGATATGGCAGACGGGGATAACCATCCAAGGGACAGAGGGGTAGGGATCTAAATCAACACTGAACCACAAGAGCAATCATACTGCTAAAATTGACAGTGAAAATGGCCACATTTTATATCGCCCACCACGGGATTCGAACCTGGGTCATCGGTGTGCCAGGCGAACGCTCAACAAGAAGTAAGAAGAAGAAACAGCTGTAATAACAACAACAAAGAAAGAAAGAAGAAGAAACAGGAAAGAACAAAATTGATGACGAAGAATAAGAAACATTTTAAGGTACTCGGGTTTCCACTTCATTAGCCACACTTCAAAATAAAAGACATGCCATGAGGAAGGTCGAGCTCACTTGAAATTGCCCATTGCCGTGTTGAAAGAAAATGATTCTTGCAGAGAGAGCGGAGGGGGAGGGGGGGAGGAAAGAGAGAGAGAGAGAGAGATGGTATTATTGCGTGACAGAAAAATAATTGCTCCTGCAGGTAATCATACTAACGACATAATTATAAAAAGATCTTGGAGTTGGAAAGAAAGATGAAGAAGAATGGTGAAAGAGATGATGTGATAAGCGAGAAGAAGAGAGAGAAGACAAGAAAGCGAAGACAGCGGGAGGAGGAATAGGAGGCAAAGGATAAGGAGACGAAGGAACTGAAGAAGAAGAAGAACAACAACAACAACAACAACGACAACAACAACAACAACAATAACAACAACAACAACAACAACAAGAAAAATATAGCATAAAATGAAAAAGAAAAAGAGCAAGCTAAAACAAATGGAATCAGAGTAAAAATACGATCTTGAGAGATATGATAAGGAGCAAGGAGCACAAGAATAAGAACAACAACAACAACAACAACAACAATTTACAAGGTGTTGGTTGTGCGAGTAAGGGTTGGAGGGGAGGGGGGGGGATCCTAATTGTTAAAAGTTTCCACATTACATAGATCATCACAGCCTACAACTGTCATCGCCATTGGTACCAACAGCAAGCTCCGCCAGCTCTCGACACACTCTCTGCAAGTCAATGATGACTCTATCCCTTTCTCAACTTCTGCTCGGAATCTGGGTGTACATCTAGATGAGAGTCTGTCCATGGAATCTCACATCAACAATCTCTGCAAATCTCTGAATTTCCATCTTCGTCGTATCAGCAAAATATCTTTCTGTTGATTCTGCCAACAAGCTTGCTGTCTCCTTCATCCTTTCTAGGCTTGACTATTGCAACTCTCTCTTGGCTGGTCTTCCTAACAACAAACTTCAAAAACTTCAGCGCATTCAGAACCATGCCGCTCGGCTGGTGCTCCAACAATCCCGACGCGCTAGCGCCACTTCCGCTCTGACTGCTCTTCACTGGCTGCCAGTGAAAGCCAGAGTTGACTACAAAGTTGCCTCTATTTGCTATCAGTCTCTTCATGACCAACATTTTCCTGTCTACCTCTCTGAACTTCTCAACCCTTACAAGCCAACCCGCACTCTTCGCTCTCAAGACGCTTCTCTTCTGACAGTTCCTCGCTACTCTCAAAATATACTCTTATACTTCTACTGATCGAATTCTTATTCATTACATTTTATTTTGAAAATTTGATCAGTCGTCATATCAGAATATAATATTTTCTTAATTACAAGAAATATTTATTTTCTGGGTTTTTATGACTAGGAATAATAGCTTGTTCAGTATTTTTCTATTTAGGATTATTATATTTGTATATTTCTGTAGGCGTGATTGTGTTTTGGTGTGGGTGTGTGTATGTGGGTAACTCTGATTTCTAAATACCTACATAAATATGAAGAGTGAGAGGCAAATGAGAAGTGAGAGACGAGACAAAATGAGAGAAAGTGAGTGTGTGAAAGGGGAAAGAAATGGGGAGGAGGATTTTTTAGATGGTCGTTATCATAATTCAAGGAAGCAGGGAGGGAGGAGGCGTTTATCCTTTAGGGACGAAAATCTGTCCTCAGTTAGTGGAGATGACAGTAGACATCACTTTCCTGTCATCGTTACAGATCATGGCTCTGGTTTCAAACGAATTTGGAACCTAGGTCCATGGTTCACCTCCTCATTTGAGAAGATGGGAGTAGGAAAACCGATTGCGGTGAAGAACGTAGGTGGCAGCCGTTGGCTTGTTTCTTGCGTGTCTTCATCGCAACAAAAACGTGTTGAACAGCTTGAAAATCTATGTGGTGTGCCAATTAAGGGGGCTATTCCTAAAGCAACCTTGGTTGGTGTTATCACTCCGATTCCCTTGGGTGATGACAGCTGCATGCAAAAAATTATCACAGAACTAAAAGAAGCTGGAGCAGTTGAGGCTGAAAGATTAAAAAACCGAAAAGGTGAATTATCAACATCAATCAAGGTCACCTTCATGACAACTGTCTTACCAAAAACGGTTAAACTTGGCGATGTGATTTTGCCTGTTAAACCTTTTGTCTGGCCTGTTCTGAGATGCACCAAATGTCAACGTTTTGGTCATACCGTGAAACACTGCAGATCAAGATTTGTTGTTTGCTCAAGATGTGGTGATCATCACTCACGAGCTGAGTGTAACAAACCCCTCGCTTGCATCAATTGTGGGGGCAATCACAGCGCAGCATGGTCAAAATGCCCCGAGATGCTCCTTAGAATTGAGGTCAATAAAATAAAAGCATCCAAATCTTCAACATCATACATACAAATTTTAACAGAAACAAGACAAAAGATTTCACAGAAACCAATAGATCACGATAACAAGAGATTCCCTGAAGACTTTTGGATTAAAGACCTTATCATTCCTTCAGAGCCATCTTTACCAAAAACGTACAGCCAAGCTCTGAAATCAAATCAAATGAAAAACACCACAAATGACACAAAGCAAAATGCACCTCAAGTTGTCCAAAAGGATAATACATCAGACACCATTTTGTCTTTGGAAACAAAATCGAATGGTAAATCAGAAGCTCACATTTCACCACAAAATTTGTCGCAAAAAGAGTCAACAAGATTGTCAACCTCAGAGCATGAGATCACAGAGCAATCACCTGGAACAAAATCTAAATCAACAAATGCATCGCAATACATGGAAAGCCCCCGCCCGGAACATACACAACAAAATAGTCAGCTCTTTGACCAACTGCAAAAAGAAATTGACTCAGAAATAAGGAACAATCAACATGAGAAAATTGAAGGAAGTGATAATCTTGTCTATTCTGCCTTTGTCACCAGGTTTCTACGTCTTATAGCTTTCTCCCTGCAGCTCAATAAACCTGATTTCTTGATTGATGAAATTACAAGATGGTTTAATTTGATGTTCTTTACAAATGTTAAACCAAGTAAACAGTGTGATCAAAACTGGTCTATTCCACTTACCATTCTGGGCTTTAAATAATTTAATCATGCTAATGATTACTGGAAAAAGGTTGAAGATAAATTCCGTGTATATAATATTAATACTGCTAATGCTCTGCAATTTTGCAATGCAGTCCAAGAATAGTCAGAATAACAATTTGAAAATTCTGCAATGGAATTGCAGGAGTAAAATACATATTGATTTGTTA
Organism: Oncomelania hupensis; assembly: GCA_036898135.1. NCBI lineage: Eukaryota > Metazoa > Mollusca > Gastropoda > Littorinimorpha > Pomatiopsidae > Oncomelania > Oncomelania hupensis. The sequence continues at coordinate 15,688,858 of CM072517.1, forward strand.
CAAGATTTTATTAGGTCACGTTCATTTTCTGTTTTGGCTTTACAATCTTTAAACTGCAAGAAATCTGATCTACCAAAAATTGATGGTTATTATTATCCACCCATATTAAGTTATCCTCATACTGAAAATAAAATTAAAGTTGCTTTATATATGTCTACTTCAATTTCTTATAAAACAAAACAATCACCAGGACCCAATCTTAATAATAGAATCTTTACATGTTGCGTTGAAATTAATGTTAAAAATAGTTGTGTTAATATTATAAACTGTTATTATCCTGATGGTGTTTCTAAAGGAGATGCTGACTGGATTCTAAATTTAAATTCTAGTGATAATTGGATTGTGCTAGGCGATTTCAATGCACAACATAACCTTTGGGTGAAAGGTTGCGATAACACTAGAAATAATGAGTATCTAGCATACATTATAACTAATTCTGATCTTTCTTTATTAAATGATGGCTCTTTTACAAGAATTCCAGATCGAGAAAATCATAAGTGGTCTGCGATAGATCTATCACTCGTTTCTTCTAACATACTTTTATCGTGTATTTGGGCAGTACATGACGATCCATTGGGCAGTGATCATTTACCTATTTTAATTGATTGTTTTGTTGAACCAGAACTTACTGAGCGAGATAAAAGCATTTTCTATAATATTAAAAAGGCAAATTGGGAATTGTTTCAATCTAATTTAAGCTTAGCAGCATCAAATCTTAATTTTCAAACTAGTCAGCATATGGATATCGAACTGTCATATAATTTGTTAAGAAGTACAATTTTAGATGCTGCAGACAAATCAATTCCTAAAATTAAAACAAAGAAAACATCCTTACAAAACATAAAAGCAAGTCCTTGGTGGAACGAAGAATGCAAACAAGCAGTTAAATTTAAACAACAAGCTTTCAAAAAATGGATGAAAAATAGAAACATAAATAACCCAGTGTTAACAGCAGTACTGCACAAAGATTATAAAGAAAAAAACATTTTGTGTAATAGGCAGGTAGCAAAAGCAAAAAAGGATTACTTTAATAATTTTGTTCAGGAAAATATAAAAAATCCAACGGACACGTCTCAGCTGTGGAAAGAAGTAAGAAAAATGAAAAACAATTATTATTTGCCTGAGCCACCATTATTACTAAATAATAAAACGTATAAGACAAATAAAGATAAAGCTGAATTATTAGCTGAGACGTTCGCTGCAACTAGTAGGACAGATTCTTTGTCTGTATCAGAGCAAGAAAGAAGAGAATTATACGAACAGGAACATAAAAATGAAATTAGTACTGATGATAATGACATAGCTACTGATACTTCTGCTATAAACCAACCATTAACATTAAATGAATTACTTCAAGCTATTAAAAGCGTTGGTAAATTAAAAGTATCTACAGGCATTGATCCAATTTCATATATCATGGTAGAACACTTTCCTACTGATTTTATGCAAAAACTTGTAGATTTTTACCAGATATGTTGGGAACAGGGAGCTATTCCTTCTGAATGGAAGCATGCTACCATTAGACCAATATTAAAACATGGAAAACCAAAATCTAAGCCTGAAAGTTACTGACCTATCTCATTAACTCATCATCTTGCTAAATTATATGAAAGAGTGATAAAGTTTCGATTAGAATATTATTGTGAAAGTAAAAATATTTTTCCAGTTTTTCAAGCGGGATTTAGAAAAGGTCGAAGTACAACTGATCATTCTGTTCGATTATCATCACATATTAAAAAAGCATTTGCTAAGCGAAAATCAGTCTTAGCTACTTTCTTTGATATACATAGAGCATATGATTCAGTTTGGCACTTCAAGTTATTGTTGAAATTAAAACAAATCGGTGTTAAAGGTAATTTATATATGTTCATTAAAAGCTTTTTATCAAACAGAACTTTTCAAGTACGCGTCAAAGGTTCATTATCAGAGTCAAAAACAGTAAATATGGGTGTTCCACAAGGAAGTGTTATAGCTCCTATTTTATTTTCTATCATGATTAATGATATGAAAAATATTGATTTCAAAGAATTCATAATATCGCTTTTTGCTGATGATATTGCAGTATGGAAAACCGTTTCATGTAAGTTTCATAAACAAAATAGAAGAACAAAATTTATATTAAAGGAATATCAGTACATGGTTGATAATATTATAAAATATATGTTTGAAAATGGATTTTGTTTATCGGGAGACAAAACAGTTTTTATGATATTTACCAAAAAATGTATTGATTTTAATAATAATACATTTTTATCAATCAAGGTAAACAATATAAATGTTTATCCAAGTAAATCTGTTAAATTTCTTGGAATTGTTTTTCATTACAAACTTTTGTGGAATTGTCATATTAAACACTTAATTGACAAAGCAAGAAAGAAAATAAGTTTATTAAAAGTGCTATCTAAACAACCTTGGGCAAACACCTCTTCATGTTTGATCTACATAGCTATTGCTACTATTAGATCTATATTAAATTATGGAAAAGAAGTCTATTTTACAGCATCAAAATCAGCTTTAAATAGGTTGACTAGCATTGATTCCATGTCTTTAAAAATAGCTCTTGGCATACCTCAGTGGTCTTCAACGTCAAAAACATATAAAGAAGCAGGGGTATTACCATTTCTTGACCAAAACAGGTTACAAGCTGCACAATATGTTACACGGGCAAAATCAACTGTAAATTCTACAACAATTGAGCTATGTGAAAATATTGAAATTAACAAAGGATTTAAAAATAAAAGTGTTTTTATGTCAATTAATGAATATATATTTCCTTTAACAAACTCCACATCAATTGATACAACGTCACCATATATTATTCCTTGCAGCCCATATCCGCCTTGGCTTCTTTTAGCTCCGGAGATAATTTTGGATTATGGACATATTTCAAAAAAAGAAAATCCTTTCTTATTGGCAACAATTGCACAAGAATATATTCATTTGTATTCTCAAAATTCGTTGCACATCTATACTGATGGATCAGTTTTGGACAATGGAAATACTGGAGCAGCATTTTACATTCCCGATTTTAAAATATCCCGACAATATTTTTTACCGAAAGGTAGTACGATTTTTACAGCGGAACTAATTGCAATATTAATGAGTTTATCTTTCATAACTGATTTGACTAGTATTCCTTTAAAAATAACAATCTTTTCTGATTCAAAATCAGCATTATCGGCTTTGTCTTCTTGGGTTAGTAAAGAGAGGCAGGAAGTGCTAACAGAAATAAAGATGTTATGTCATCAAATCATTACCAGGGGATCGGATATTTCATTAATTTGGATACCTAGCCATTTACATATATTAGGAAATGAAATTGTTGACCACTTAGCAAAGAGTGCTGCATCTTCAGATGAATCCATTAAATTATTTTTCAACTTGACAACAAATGAAATTAACAATCAAATAAAACGATGTGCTTGGAATCAGTGGAATGAGCAATACAAGCAAGAGGTCATTGAAAAACATTACTTGGATAATTCACCAGTATCACAAAATGTTATATCTATTTCAAAATCTTTTCATATTAACAGTTTATTTCACAGAATAAGGCTAAATGCTTGGCGTGCTCGTTTCATAAATCCTCCAGTACTTTGTAATTGTGGTAGCATATTTAATGTAAATCACTTAATATTTGAATGTCAAAAAAATTATAACCATTTTCAGCCTTTACTCATTATATTACATAAATTAAAACTACCTATCTCAATCTCAAGTATTGTATATCCAGAAGAACATTCTGATTGGTCATTGAGCTTAATGCTCATAGATTTAATTAGAAGTCATGAATTATTCAATTTCTTCTAATGTTTTGTTTGTTTGCGCATAGATTTCTGTAAGTCATGAATTTTTCAGTTTCTTCTAATGGTTTGTTTGTGTTTGTTGTTTTAATTTTTTACAATTAGTCCAGAACCTTTTTTTTTTTTTTAATTTTAATTTAATTTTTTGTACCTCTTTTATTTAATTAAGCATTATTAGTTTCAATAAATATTTATTAATTATTTATTTTGGTTTGAGAGGGGAGGGAAGGTGGGGGGGGGAATTATTTATTAATTTGTTTAAATTTTGAGGGTTTTTTGTGTATGTTTGTGTGTGTGTGTGTGTGTGTGTGTGTTTTTAGTTCTTTTTAATAAATAATTACTATTAATATTATTTTATTATTTTTAATTTTATTATTATTCTTATTATAATTTTATTTTAAAATTAATAAATTTATTTTTTATTTTATTTTATTTATTTTTTTTTTTATTTTTTTTTTGTCAAACTTCAACTTTCTGTAAGACGTAAAATGACATTTATAAATACTTCGTTCTTCACAGGTGAAGTTGAACGGTTCCACTGTTTATTTATTTATTTAAAAAAATGTTTCTTAATGTTAACTAATTGTTATAAGGAAATGTATGTTGTTACAAATGTATGTGTATGTCAGTAGTATAATAATGTTTATGGTTTGATAATGTGGAAAATATCTATGCTGTGCGCATGGTAGATTTTGTAATTTGTTTATGTTACATCAGTACAACTTATGTTAATCTGATGAATAAAATTTGATACAACAACAACAACAACGCTACTCTCTTGGAACATTTGGCAAAAGAGCTTTTTCCGTCTATGCTCCTACCCTGTGGAACAAACTCCCATGCAGCCTTCGCCAATCTCCATCTCTTGACTCTTTCAAAGCCCAAATGAAAACCTATCTCTTCCTCTTACACCTGTAGAACATCCTCCCTTGCGGACACCCTGTTGCGCTGATACCTCAAATGTGTGTGTGTAGGGGTGTGTGTGTGAATATGGGTGTGAATGTGTGTGTGTGTGTGTGAATGTGTGGGTGAATGCGTGTGTACGTGGATGCATGTGCGTATGCGTGTACTTGTCTTAAAATTGTTTTGCTTTTTTAAATGACATTTGATCCCTCTTAACTTGTTTTCACTGTAAATGAAATTAGAAACTGCTATTATTATTATTATTATTATTATTATTATTATTATTATTATTATTATTATTTATTATTATTATTGTTATTGGTGTTGTTACTATTATTATGTGAATCACAAATATGTTTTCTTTTTAAACCAGATTGATGCCATTACACAAGCTTTTATTCTCTTCATCTGGCCTGTCATACGTTGTAACGATGTTTAGTTATTCAACGATTATTCTACTTTTAAAACTGCTGTATTTCACCACCATTTACACTTTACATATTAGATGAGGCATTGTTGATCTGCCTCTTTTGGTATTAACGTCCCTCTCTTAAATTTTTTCTGTGAAATTATTCATTTATTTTATATAAGTTTATTGATTGATTGACTGATTTTATACTTTTATTTGTTGGTTTGTTACCTTTACTAGGTTTACATGTTGTCTTGTTTTTAAATGCAGAATAGATTTATTATGCGTGTGTATCTGTGTGTGGCTGCGTGTGATCAAGCGCTTTGTGAAGCATTTTTTGTTTGAATTGCGCTATACAAAATAAATTATTATTATTATTATTATTATTATTATTATTATTATTATTATTATTATTATTATTATTATTATCACTCCCACGGTCACTGTCTCATCACTACGAGGCAAAGCAAACTACTACTACTACTACTACTACTACTACTACTACTACTACTACTACTACTACTACTACTACTACTACTACTACTATTTCATCTGCAATTTATAGAAAAAGGTTTGCTTCTCGGTGTTCTTCTTTTTCTTCTTCTTCACTTTGCTGAATTCGGCGATGAACATGCCCCGACTTGCCTAGCCAGAGCGTTACGTAACGCTACGTAACTATTATTGACGGAAAGTCTGCGCAACCATAAGTTCGCAGAGAGTGCTAGAGAGCGCTCTGTTGCGGCCTCGAAAGGTTGTTTGCAAAGAGAAAAAGATGGTGGCCAGAGTGGTGGGCATTCGATTTTCGAATGGTGATGCGCTTACTGGTGAAATAGGAAAAAGGGGTCTTTGGAAATTTACAATCTGGAAAGATTTGTTTACTTGTTATTTGACAGAATAATTATGTTTATTTGCAATCGGTATGAATAAGTATTTATATTTGATAGTATTGTTTTGTCTCAGTGCGATTGACAATAACTTTCACTTTCAGCCGACTTCACTTTGATTGGCTGTTTTGCAGTCAACATGTGCTGTGCCATTTTAAAAGCCTTTGCTTATGGCTAAAGGTTGCCCTGAAGCAAAAATAGTTCCTATGGAGCAATCGAAACGTTTGTGGCCCTTTTTTTCTAGGCAACTCGGGGCTGGTGGTTGGTCGTTGATACTGCCGTTCGGCAGACAGCACGCAGAACAAAGCCTCGGTAAACACGTCAACATACACACACACACATTTTTGTAAAAACGACGTTCTGATGACTGTTGTGAAAAAAACAGGGATTATTTTGACACACTTTTCATTTTCGTGACATTATTTTGACATTTTCAAATTTTTGAACCTATCCCTAACCCTAACCCTAACCCCTAACCCAAACCCTAACCCTAACCCTAACCCTTAACCTAACCCTAGGCCTAAAACAGCTCTAACTCAGCAGGGAACTATTTTGACGTCAAAAATAGGGCGCCCTTCCAAAAAAGTCAAAAGAAACCATGTGGAGTTCCATGAGTGTGTCACTGTAACGTCGTTTCTACATGCCCACACACACACACACACACACACACACACACACAGAGCCGAGGTTACACAGCATTATCATGACTTTCCCGAAACGCCACCTACGTTGTGCTGACAATGGGTCATATTTCGTCCCCATTTTTAAGTACTTTGAAGTGTTCGAACCCTGACCCTAACCCTAACCCAGCCCTAACCCTAACGGATCATTGTTCTGACGTCAAAACAAGTAGGCATATCAATACAAGTTATGTAAATGTTCACTGATTTGTCCAGATAACACTGTGTAAACAAGGACGCGCGCGCGCACACACACACACACACACCCACACACACACCGAGGTCTGTCAGATCAGACTGTAAACTACATTGCTTTTCATTCTTCCTTTTCTCAATAAAATGCGAGTGTGTTTGTAGAGTGTGAGTCGCGCGTATGTGTATCGTTCGTTCTTTCAATCGTACAAAGCAAACAAAACCTCCAGTAGTATAAGATTGTGATTAACGAAAGCTTAGTGAGCTGCACAACACTTAATTCATTTCGCATGGATTTCAAAGCAAACTGAGAGTGTTCAAGATAACGATGTTGATGATGATGATTGTGACGACGATGACAATGATGATGATGATGATGATGATGATGATTGTCACGTCCCCCGAGCGGGTTCAGTGACGTCAGCTCATAAAGCGAGTGAAAAGAATAAACTCAAACAAAATAAACTAACACAAAATGCCAGAGTACAAACACACACTCTTTTATTCAACAATCAACAAGCAAACACAGGACAAATGGGAACTAACCTCCCCTCAACCCCTAAACAGACCCCCGTCCCAATGCTAACTAACAATTACCTCCCCTTGCAACAAACCCCAAATAGAACTAAATAACAATAGTTTCTTTACAAAGTGTATACAGAAATCAAAATCAACAAATCAATTCAAAATGCAAGTCTTCAAATAATAAGCGATGGTGTTGAATCATGAACTATTAGCTAGACAAAGCTGTGGCACAGAAGTAATGTCTCAATGTTCTTGTTAAGTAGCTCAGAGAGCTAACAGTCTCTTTCACAAAGTGGATGATTCTTCTAACTAAATGGATATGTTTTTAGGTGCGTGTAATGTGAGTCTGTGTGTGCATGAATTAGGCATGAAAACCTCCTGGAAGCGTGTTGCCTCGGTACACAGGCAAAACCTGCAGCAGTGTAAGAAATCACCACGACACTACTGTGTCGTAGAGACAAAGGTACATCCCAGGCTGGTTAGGACCCAGTCAGCGGCAACAACATCAACATCAGTACAGCACAACAGGCACATCAAAGGCAACGGCGTGGGAATAATGCGTAGAAATAAACACGTAGATGTAATAATCATCATCATCTCATCAGCCCACACCTGTTGACATATACATAGTCTTAACAATATGCCCACCAAATAATAAACACTAAATAATATAACATAACACGCCGTCCTCCGTCCGCCATCTTGACCTGTATAGCTATGAATATCATAATAATAATATAAGATACTATACACAGATTTCAATAATGTAAATCACCCTTTGATGCTAAATAATTCGCATCTTCTTTACAAACCAATGTTTATATAAATATACATAATTATCGCAACCACACTACCATCTCACAGTCCTGATTCATTCCACCCCCCTTCATCACCACCGTCACCCCCAACAATTATAGCACATCACGATTACCTCCCTTCATCCACACTGTAAACATGCTTCCTTCATAATCATCACTTCATCCCTCTTCAGCATACTACATTCTATCGCTCTTTCCATACATACACCCTCACTCTCTCTCTCCCTCTCTATATTCCCCATCGTCGCCTTTGACCCACTTCCATAACAACAACAGCAACGACATTTTCCCCATCACATATACGATAAGAAAATCATAGGAAAATCATATAAAATCAACAAAATTCATTACACATCCTAAAATACATCCCCTTCCCCACACTCATTACCACTCATACACGTACGCAGTGCTCGGAGCGCGCCACTAGAGAATTGAACGACAGGGTTTGCTTACCTTACAGGCCTCGGCTCGTGACGCCCTTTACCCCAACACCACAATACGACACAACACTGTCACAACATTGGCACAACACAATGGATTAGTCTTTTGAGAGTCTCTTTCTCTTGCTCTTGCACGTTATTTCACTGTCCAAATAACATTTATTCTGAGGATGAGGACACCTTAGCTCTGCTACAGACACTAAGTCTTGGTGGGTGTTCAATCGAGAACCACACGCACCTTAAGTATGGAACTCTACACTCACTGGCGAATGGCAGTTACCATCTTCCTTCGAATTCTACACATCCTTATCCCGACGAGGGCATAAGGCCTTGGGTGGCTATAAAACAATACACACACCCTTCCAACAGTACCCTACACTACGATGACCTCTGTCACAGGGCTGCCGTCTCGTTAGAATTCCTTCCTCACGCAATAGCATCTCAAACCACTCTGCCCTTCAAAATCTGCGCCGGCCACAAGCAAAACAGTCGAGCTCTCGTCAGTATGCACGTTCTTTATTACGCGTACCCCTATTCGAAATTGGCCGACTCCCTGTCTTCTTCGAATCGCACGGACTTTACGAAACTGCACTTTCATACGCAAAAGTAAATCGGTCACGCTATTCTATGTACAGCAGATATACAGAGAAGTGTAACTTCGTAAAAAGTGTATCTCTCCCTACCATCTGAAAACTCGTGTCGTCACAATGATGATGATGATGATGATGATGATGATGATGATGATGATGATGATGATGATGATGATGAAGAGCACGCCGTTCAACTTTACAATAACACATTTAATTACGATCATTGTTGAATTGAACAATTATCACTGTAATAACACGCACCCTCACATCGTTATCCGCACATAAAATAAAATAAATAATATAATAAAATAAAAACAATATATGTGTCGTGATCACGAATAATAGCTTACTATCAACAAAACATCAGTACAACAAAAGTACTATCACACTCCCGCCAACCGCCCGCTGCGTACCCTTTCACACAACAACTCAAACACACAACATACACCTCTGGCAATACCCTAACAAAATAAATGAGTTTATCCCACTTCTGACACCAAAAATGTCACGTCCCCCGAGCGGGTTCAGTGACGTCAGCTCATAAAGCGAGTGAAAAGAATAAACTCAAACAAAATAAACTAACACAAAATGCCAGAGTACAAACACACACTCTTTTATTCAACAATCAACAAGCAAACACAGGACAAATGGGAACTAACCTCCCCTCAACCCCTAAACAGACCCCCGTCCCAATGCTAACTAACAATTACCTCCCCTTGCAACAAACCCCAAATAGAACTAAATAACAATAGTTTCTTTACAAAGTGTATACAGAAATCAAAATCAACAAATCAATTCAAAATGCAAGTCTTCAAATAATAAGCGATGGCGTTGAATCATGAACTATTAGCTAGACAAAGCTGTGGCACAGAAGTAATGTCTCAATGTTCTTGTTAAGTAGCTCAGAGAGCTAACAGTCTCTTTCACAAAGTGGATGATTCTTCTAACTAAATGGATATGTTTTTAGGTGCGTGTAATGTGAGTCTGTGTGTGCATGAATTAGGCATGAAAACCTCCTGGAAGCGTGTTGCCTCGGTACACAGGCAAAACCTGCAGCAGTGTAAGAAATCACCACGACACTACTGTGTCGTAGAGACAAAGGCACATCCCAGGCTGGTTAGGACCCAGTCAGCGGCAACAACATCAACATCAGTACAGCACAACAGGCACATCAAAGGCAACGGCGTGGGAATAATGCGTAGAAATAAACACGTAGATGTAATAATCATCATCATCTCATCAGCCCACACCTGTTGACATATACATAGTCTTAACAATATGCCCACCAAATAATAAACACTAAATAATATAACATAACACGCCGTCCTCCGTCCGCCATCTTGACCTGTATAGCTATGAATATCATAATAATAATATAAGATACTATACACAGATTTCAATAATGTAAATCACCCTTTGATGCTAAATAATTCGCATCTTCTTTACAAACCAATGTTTATATAAATATACATAATTATCGCAACCACACTACCATCTCACAGTCCTGATTCATTCCACCCCCCTTCATCACCACCGTCACCCCCAACAATTATAGCACATCACGATTACCTCCCTTCATCCACACTGTAAACATGCTTCCTTCATAATCATCACTTCATCCCTCTTCAGCATACTACATTCTATCGCTCTTTCCATACATACACCCTCACTCTCTCTCTCCCTCTCTATATTCCCCATCGTCGCCTTTGACCCACTTCCATAACAACAACAGCAACGACATTTTCCCCATCACATATACGATAAGAAAATCATAGGAAAATCATATAAAATCAACAAAATTCATTACACATCCTAAAATACATCCCCTTCCCCACACTCATTACCACTCATACACGTACGCAGTGCTCGGAGCGCGCCACTAGAGAATTGAACGACAGGGTTTGCTTACCTTACAGGCCTCGGCTCGTGACGCCCTTTACCCCAACACCACAATACGACACAACACTGTCACAACATTGGCACAACACAATGGATTAGTCTTTTGAGAGTCTCTTTCTCTTGCTCTTGCACGTTATTTCACTGTCCAAATAACATTTATTCTGAGGATGAGGACACCTTAGCTCTGCTACAGACACTAAGTCTTGGTGGGTGTTCAATCGAGAACCACACGCACCTTAAGTATGGAACTCTACACTCACTGGCGAATGGCAGTTACCATCTTCCTTCGAATTCTACACATCCTTATCCCGATGAGGGCATAAGGCCTTGGGTGGCTATAAAACAATACACACACCCTTCCAACAGTACCCTACACTACGATGACCTCTGTCACAGGGCTGCCGTCTCGTTAGAATTCCTTCCTCACGCAATAGCATCTCAAACCACTCTGCCCTTCAAAATCTGCGCCGGCCACAAGCAAAACAGTCGAGCTCTCGTAAGTATGCACGTTCTTTATTACGCGTACCCCTATTCGAAATTGGCCGACTCCCTGTCTTCTTCGAATCGCACGGACTTTACGAAACTGCACTTTCATACGCAAAAGTAAATCGGTCACGCTATTCTATGTACAGCAGATATACAGAGAAGTGTAACTTCGTAAAAAGTGTATCTCTCCCTACCATCTGAAAACTCGTGTCGTCACAATGATGATGATGATGATGATGATGATGATGATGATGATGATGATGATGATGATGATGATGATGATGAAGAGCACGCCGTTCAACT
>CM072517.1:15705789-15878289 GCA_036898135.1 Oncomelania hupensis
CCGGCGACTAATCCACTGCGTCACGAGGCCATTGTATTGTATTGTATTATATTGTATTGTATTGTATTGTATTGTATTGCACTGTGAAAAATAAAGTAGCAGTGTATTGTTTTTTCGGACAATGAAATTGCATAGAATTGTACTGTATAATAATTGTATTGTATTGTTTTATATTGTACAGCAGAGTGTCTTAGTGATAAAATGTACACCTAGAGTACTGTACAGGAGAATCTGGGTTCCATTCTTGAGAGTGGTGTAACCTTTGGGCTGTTTGTCACGGGAATGCATGCTTTGGTGTTGGCAGAGAAATAAATGTTTACGTACTTGTAAACACGGTGTGGCTATCAAGCGCACTGCCAAATGCCCCGTCCAGGACTACTGAGCAAACTGACATTGCTCTTTGGACAAACATCAACGGGTTCTTTAACGTGCCGCTGCTGCTGCACTGGAAGGGACGTGAACCGGTGACACGTCACTTTAGCGCCAGCACTACAGCGCCATACCTTTCAGCGCCACCATTTCAGCGCGGCGTCTTTTCAGCACCGTACTTTTTAGCGCCGTACATTTCAGCACAGGGGATGTCAGCGCCGTACACTTTAGCGCCGGGAGACTTCAGCGCCGTACATCTCAGCGCCATGATAGGGGAAAAGGAGGGAATGTCGGGGGAGGGGGTAAAACTATTGGAGAGAGAGAGCGAGAGAGAGAGAGAGAGAGAGAGAGAGAGAGAGAGAGAGAGAGAGATTGATTGATTGATTTATTGTTGCTTTAGGTCCAGCGGACTCTTCCGAGCCAAATCAGGACCGGACAACCCCCGATCCGCATAAAAGATCTGCCGAAACAACCCCAGTGGGAAAATTGAATGCCCTCCACCGGCCAGTCACTTTACAATAAAGACATCCCACGCGGGGGACGGCTGAGGGTTGACCTCAACTACGCGAACACCCCGGTTACAAAAACAAAATAGAATACAACCATCATTATAAATCATCAACAAAACACATACATATAAAATGCCTATAGTGCGAAATAATACAATCATAGGAAGCCCTAGTGACCACCCGGCAGAAAGCGTCCAACACTCCCAAGCTGATCCAACAGACCTCATACACAAACAAGGAGTCTTGTCAAGGAAGAGTTTTCAAGAAAAAAGGTAGGTCATTGATCTAGCGAAGAAGAAGAAAGTATAGCAGAGTGATAGGACAGATCAGGAATGGGAAAGAGCAAATGATGAAGACAGCGACAGTGGGAATTTAAAGCACTAAATTTCCAGAAAGTGTGGATACTATTTATACTGAAACCCCCGGCACTCCAACGGGGGGAACTGTTGCCGCAGTGAATTAGTCATGCCTACAAAGGCAAGACAGGTTTTCAACTGGGGCTTTCACTGTTCCCTTTATAGGTTAGAACAATCTACAGTGACAAGATTGCTCATGACCCCAAGGGGTAAGAGAGAGAGAGAGAGAGAGAGAGAGAGAGAGAGAGAGAGAGAGAGAGAGAGAGAGAGAGAGAGAGAGAGAGATATCACTTCGTAAGTTACAGATCAGGTCTGAATGAGTGGTTTGAGTTATATTCAGAGAGAGAGACAGAGAGAGAGAGAGGTGTTGTGAGTGGTGTGATTGATATTCAGACGGAGTTAAGTTAAAATCGGGTTATTTTCCTGTTCATTACTCCTGACGTTCTTTGCCGTGGAAACATGGCAGAGATTGCAGAGTCCTACCTAAGCATACGGAGAAAAGAAAAGTTTAGCTACAATGGCTACTCCTTCCGCTTCGATAAGAACAGTACAAAAGATCCAGAATTGTCTTTTTGGCGAGGTGACAATGGTACATGTTAGGCCACAGCGACGCGTTACAGTGGTATGGAGAGGTTTTGATAAGAATTTAATTTCCTGTAATGGCTCTATATACAGTGTACGGCGCTGAAGTATCCTCGCGCTGAAGTGTATGGCGCTGAAGTTCTGGTGCTGAAGTGCTGGCGCTGAAGTGACATGGAACCACGTGAACCACTGTATATAGAGCCATTACAGGAAATTAAATTCTTATCAAAACCTCTCCATACCACTGTAACGCGTTGCTGTGTGCGTTAACTTGTGAGAGCTAACCTAACTAAACTACTTTCCCATCTGTACGGGGATCGGGCCTTAACTAAATATAATCATAGTCTGTAAAACGCACAAAACAGAAAAAGTCTCACTGCCATCCAAATACACCATTATTTAAGCAAGAAACCACATTCAAATTCATAGCTTGCTGCATGCAAGGAGAAGACTTGAATGTACTGAGTGAGATAAAGACTTCGGCCAGTGCCTTGAGCAGATTTTTGAGCTGGTAAACGCGCTATAGCCAAAAAAAGACGAATTACTGTTACATATTATCTGTACGGTACACCAAAGCGTCGCCCTAGGAAAACTTCCAGGTGGGGGTCAGATCGAGTGTTACACCGGGACAAGAACTTTTTTAAGCGACTTCTAGCTCTGTGAAAAGAAAAAAAACTGCTCATCTCATGTTTCAAAAGCGGGGGGACGAAAACACCGAATCGCGAAGTCTGTGAGAGCACTTGGGCCAGACACTCAAAATTGAACTTATCTCCGTCATTAGTTCAAAATTTTGAACTGACTGCGCTGCTTTCCAGCTTTATTCGCGACAACTCTATAAATGATCAAGTTACCGGTAACGATGTTTTAAGCCGTTTAAGTTCAAACGATGGGAAAATATTAGCTGGCTCAGAGTGCTGTAGTCTAGATTTGTAGCGTGTTTGTTGTTGTTGTTGTTGTTGACACTTGTGACGTGTTTTTTTTTTAATTGTTGCTGGACTCTGCACAATGGAATGCTGTAACCCTCTCGTCTAATTCTATGGGAACCGCTAGTGAATCACCCGGTGAGTTACCTTAATACATTTATTTGTTTAACTCGGTCTGTGTTTAGGCTGGGGTACAGAGATAGATAGACAAATGGTTAAAGATCACTGTCACACTAGCTTTCACACGGCTATGAATCATTTGTAGTCCAGCCACTTGATAACAGTAAAAATCACACATTTATTTCTTCTACTCTATACACGATCTTTGAAGTACGAATCTAACTTAAAAGTTCAATTGTCAATGCCAATGGTTCGATTGCTGATAATCTAGGCAGCTACTCTTTCTTCATCGGGCACTGGCTACTAGCGATCATGAAGAGTGGACTACTGTGGTCCTGTTTATACAGAGTTTTAGTGCACGGTTTCTTGTTGCACTTAACTGTGGTGTTGAAGCGCTGCATTGAGGTCGCTTCTACGACATGCTGTGTTGTCGTTGCTTGTGTTCGACGGGTGGGCTATCTGCGCTCAATGCGTTGACGTGGTTGTTGTCGTTTGCTGAGTTGGGCTCACAATATACCGCCTGCTCATCTGTAACATATGAGACGAAATTCTGCACAACCCTGTATAATAGGTCTGTGCAGAGCGTCTCATTAAAAGCCAAAGTAACCCTCAGTGATAGCTCCACATCTCTATACATAAGCGATGAACATTCTGCTAAGTCGGTGGTCCACTGGAATCTCCACTCTAATTTCCTATACATATATAAATATAAATCTTGGATAACTACACATAAAGAATTAATAATATTATAAACATTCTCTGGTACAGCCACTGGTCTGCAAGCATACATATAGGTTAAACAACAGTGGTTCCGTACATCTTTCAACATGGCGTCGACCGGTCGCCTCGTGGTCGGATTCTCCACGTGTTTACGCAAAGTCGGACTAACAATTTAATACTATGCATAGCAAATTTCACCAACATGATTCAACAATAATATAAATACATCACTATGAAACAGAAGTATGTTCATTTACCTGTTTGACAATGTCAGGCTGTGGCTACTTGATTGAATTCGAATATTCAACAAGCACTGCTTCCCTGGTCTATCAGTGGAGAGATTTCTGCTAGGAAGTAGCTGTGTACTGCCTTAAGCTCTCAACACAAATGACTCTCTACATAGCCTTGGCCTACCCAGTCAGAACTGGTTCTACCTAACGGTGCTGTGTTCGGATTGGCTGAACCATCTAAGTGGATATAAAATTCAAAGCCTTATACCGTCAGCTGCGATGATGTCACTAACTATGCGGGCGTCAGGCTACAACTGTTACGCATGATCACTTCTGTCGTCTTCTAGAGACTAACAGTAACCTTCTAAGTCTAACTGACTAAACAAGCAAAATCTCAAATGCAGTGGAAACGGGGCTCCCGTGACAACACTGCTGATGATCATAATGATGATGATGATGATGATGATGATGATGATGATGATGATGATGATGATGATGATGATGATGATGATGATGATGATGATCATGATGATGATCATGATCATGATGATCATGATCATGATCATGATGATGATGATGATCATCATCATCATGATGATGATCATGATGATGATGATCATGATCATGATCATGATTTCAAACGCTCGAAAAATATTAACTGGCTCAGAGTGGTGTAGTGTACATTTGTAACGTTGTTTGTAAAATTACAACGATGGTGATGATGATGCTGACCACACCAACGACGATAACGATGAGGTCGATATGTCTTAAAGACGCCCTATTCTATGCAGCCAACAAGTCATGTTCAGGACTCACACCAAAGTAAAGTGGAAGATGTATGTTTTTCTTTACCAAGAGCTACTAGCAAAGCAGTTATTTTTGTCTATTCACATATTGTGTAATCAATGCCAATACAGAAAAATAAAGCTTTAATGTGTTCTGCATGTTCAGTGCGATCGATAGGGTACAGTATCGTTTACGTACATCATCAGGAGAGGCACGCCCAGACGTAATTCTAGTCATTGAGCCAAACGACAAAACAAAGCGAGTCCATTTTTATGTCAAAACCTGTCAATTCTGCCGTATGAGGTTAAAACAAAGCTAGTCTATTTTGTTGTCAAAACACATAACTTCTGTCCTGTGTTGCCAAAACACAATTCCATTGGGGGGGGGGGGGGTCAATAATGATATTTATTATTAATAGTTTATTTTGTGAAGTGCCCAACTTTTTATCAGACAACATATCTGCTGAAAGCGCATAAAACATCAGGAACAATAGTGCACCAAACCGTATAACACTACATAATAAAAATAATAATGGATGAAAAATAAGGATATCGAACACTAAATTCAGATTTAAAAAATAAAATAAAAATGAAAATATAATAATAATGACTGTGATAAAACATATAGCTTAAATAAATCCTCATATATAATTTGATGAGACGAATCTTTAGTTTGAAATTTGGATGAGTTTGAAATTTGGGTGAGTTTGAAATTTGGATGAGTTTGAAATTTCGATGTCATTTGACATCGAAATGCCAGGTCTAAGCAAGTAAGTTATCAAAACACAGACAAGATATCAAAACACTACAAGACATCAGAGCACAGCCAAACAAGTACATGTAATCAAAACACAAACACACTAGCAAGTCAGACCTCAAAACACAAACACATAGCAAGTCAGACCTCAAAACACAAACACACTGGCAAGGCAGATCTCAAAACACAAACATACTAGCAAGTCAGACATCAAACCACAAACACACTTGCAAGTCAGACATCAAACCACAAACACACTAGCAAGTCAAACATCGGAACACAAACAGACAAGTTGTCAAACAGACAAGCGAGTCATCAAAATACAAACAGAAGCAACCCACACAAAGTTTAAAAACAAACAAAACAAAAACAAACAAGCAACCTTTACAATAACGCCAACTGGTAGACTTCCTAAGGTTGAGGCCAGCCATGCGCACCCTAAAATCGTGGAGTTATTTTTCGTCATAACCTGAACTTGACTTGGTTTTCGCTTGGCAGTACCCGGCAGCACTATTCGTTACTTTTGTCATTCCAGCAAGGCACACCGAGCTCATCCATAAACAATGTATTCCTCAATACAGTAATCTCTTGTTAACCTATGCCTATATGAATAATGAAGTAGAAGCGTATTCCGTGAGTTTCTTAAATACAACTGTGTCTATTTCTTTATAAATAGACCTAATTACCTCGGAACGTATTCTCCTAGTCCTTTAAAGTACAACGAATTCTGCCCCCTCTGCGATTACAAGGTACTTCTTAGTACTGCTTATTTCTTTCATTCTTCTTCTTCGTTGGTTTATGTCTTCTTTTATTTTATTTTTTTGTTGGCCCTGCTAAACATTTGCTGCTCATCGTCTTTGACAACAACCTCGCTGTCGTTTCTAACGAAGCAGACACAAATGGAAATGTCACACGGTTGATTTTAAAATTTTAAAAAAAGAAACCAATACACTGTTGTCATTGTTTACATCTTACTAAGGGATTCTTGCAGGTTATTAAAGCTATTCTACAGTGAAGTATTGTCTTTTTGCTTTTATAGCAGAATATTTTCTGACATTGTGTCAAAATGCAATGTTCACTGTTAATTGGTAGCAACGATGACGAGACGATGATGCTGCTGCTGTTGATGATAACGATGACGACGACACTGGGAAACAAAGCTAAAATAATTAGCTAAGAAGAAATGAAACAGAGAAGACACTTGGGATGAACTTGTCTTTTTAAAAAAAAAAAAAGATATTTAAAAAAAAAAAAAAATCGTGACTTGAACATGACGTTTATTGTGATGACTGCAATACTGTTTACTGCACAGTTCTGATTAATACCTGGAACATAAATCGTTTACTTCGCTTCGTTACGACGTGGCGAGCAGTACAGTACGGATTCGTAAGCGACATTCGCTTCACAATGACTGTAGGAAAGATTGCACAGGTCAGCCAACTGCTTTGCATCTTTCTAGATTGCTGTCAACTTCAGATATACGGAGATTCAATACAGGTATAGATTCAAACAGTATTGCAGTCTTTCAGAATGTGAATACAAAAAGGCAAGGTGAGATTGGCTATGTTAAATGTCAAACGAATTAATCCTTTCGGTGCAGTCGGTGCGTAAGAACCAAAAGACAGGAACGATGCATGATGGGATCCACCTTCAAAAATTGGTTCAGAAGCACTAAAATAGTCATTGACTCACCAATATTATGCTTCCCCCCATGCCTTGTGGCACTTGTGATATTGCAATTTATTGTGCAGTACTACAAGTGGCGGCACCAGCATTTAGCAGCTTTTATATTTAGTCTGTTGCATTTTAGCTCCTTTTTGTGGAATACCATAAAATAAAATAAAACGAAATACATACATTTAAACATAATACAGTAAATATATGAATTAAAATAAATATCCTATCCTATCCCGTAACTCAAAGGTCGTTGGAGCACACAGATGATCGTTTAACCAGCGTACTCCATCTTTCTCTGTTATCAGCAACCCTCATGGCTTCGTTCAGTGTCAAACCAGTCCATTCTCGAATGTTGTCTTCCCACCTCTTTTTCTGTCTCTCTTTTCTTCTGCCTCCTTGCACCGTGCCTTGCAGGGTGGATTTTGCAAGACCCGATGCTCTGGTGATGAGGCCATACCATCGGAGTTTCCGTTTCTTCACCACTGTGAGCATGTCATCATGTTGTCCAATGGATTGTGTGATGGTCTGTCGGACTTCGTTGTTGGCGATGTGCTGGATATAGGAAATGCCCAGAAGTCTTCTGTAGTACCTCATCTCCATGCATTGTATTCTTCGTTGTAGATCTGCTGTGAGGGTCCATGTTTCGCAAGCGTATAGGAGATGGCAAAAAAGCGCAGCAGCCTTAGCTTGGAGTGTAAACTGATGCTCCTGTCTTTCTGAATGGGCTTCAACCTTGTCAGGGCAGCAGTTGTTTGTGCGATCCTGGAGAGTACTTCTTGTCGGGACCCATTGTCTGATACATCATATCATATCATATCATATCCTATCATGTCCCGTAACCCGGAGGTCGTAGGGGCACCACAGATTATCGTTTAACCAGCATACTCCATCTTTCTCTGTCCTCAGCAGCCCTGATGGCTTCGCTCAGTGTCAAACCAGTCCATTCTCGAATGTTGTCCTCCCACCTCTTTTTCGGTCTCCCTCTTCTTCTACCTCCTTGCACTGTGCCTTACAGAATGGTCTTTGCAAGGCCTGATGATCTGGTGACATGGCCATACCATCGGAGTTTCCGTTTCTTCACCACTGTGAGCAGGTCATCGTGTTGTCCAATGTGTGATGGTCTGTCGGACTTCGTCGTTGGTGATGTGTTGGGTATAGGAAATGCCCAGAAGTCTTCTGTAGCACCTCATCTCCATGCTTTGTATTCTTCGTTGTAGATCTGCTGTGAGGGTCCATGCTTCGCAAGTATATATGTCTGATACAATAGCTCTTAAAAATTTGAAGCTATGCACTGTGTTGAGGGATTGGCCTTGGACTTTGATGTCCGTGTTGATGCCATTGGTGTTGTTGGTCATCATTTTGGTCTTCTCTGCACTTATTTCCATTCCATAGTCTCTGGAGGTGGTGTCAAGCCTCTGTATCAGCTGTTCAAGTTCTTATTCCCCTCCAGGCAATCCATCAATGTCATCCGCCAAACAGAGATTGGAGATTGCTCTACCCCCTATGCTGACTGTGCCTTCGTGATCTGCAAGGGCAACTGACATGATGCACTCTAGGAAGGTGTTAAAGAGTGTTGGAGAGAGTAGGCATCCTTGACGCACACGGATTGTTGTTCTGAACCAGTTCCCGACGGCGCTGTTGTGGAGGGCTGCACTGGTAGCCTTGTCATACAGGCTTTTGATGACTTCAATAATTTTAGGGCTGATGTTGTAAACTCTCATAGTTGCCCACAGAGCTGCATGCCAGACTCGGTCAAACGCTTTCTTGAAGTCTACAAACACATGATGTAGATGTTGTTGGTGCTGTAGGTATTTCTCGCAGTTTATTATTAGGTTGAAAATCTATTCAGTGGTACTTCGCCCTGCCCTGAATCATGTTGACCTGCTTGTTCTTCAGTTATGATTTGTTCAGCTTGGGGTTGAGTATTATTTTCAAGAGGATCTTGCTGGGATGGCTGATGAGGCTAATGTTGTGGTAATTTTCACACTCCTGAAAATTACCCTAATTGTGAAGAGTGATAACAAGCGACTGGGTCCATTGTGCAGGCAGCTCCCCTCTCTGCCAGATCTTGTTACAGGTAATGGCGAGGGCGTCAATCATCGTTTCTCATCCGGCTTGCAGCAATTCCGCGGGTACATTGTCCAATCCCGCTGACTTCCCCTTCTTTAGTGATTGCATTGCTGCCTCAACTTCTTCTCGGAGAATTGGGAGGGTTTCTTCCTCTTCTCTGTTCTGGGGACATGTTAGAACTGATGGGTCTCCGTTCGGTTTGTGGTTGTAAATGTCAGAGCAGTACTCTGTTCATCTATCCAAGACTTCTTGTTCTGTAAGGCATATGCCAGACTTGCTTTGGATCGTGGAGACCTTGGGCTGTTTAACACTTGTCAGCCGCTTCACAATCTGGTAGGCCCTCTTGCTGTTGTTCTTGTTCAGACTGTTCTCTATTTCCTGGCATTGATCTTCTATCCAGTTCTCCTTTGCTGTGCGCATCCTTTTCGGATGTCATTGTTGAGTTTTCGGTAGGCATCAGCTCACTGTGAGGTGTTAGTTTTCTTTTTCATCTCTCCTCGTTTATCACACAGGTCAAAGGTTCAGGAGTGATCCACGCTTCTTCTTTGAGCGGTGCTTGCCAAGGATCTCAGTTGCGGCATCTGTCACAGCTGAGTTGAAGGTGGTGGTCATGGTGTTGACATCTACTTCACCAGCTCCCAAAATGAGCAGTGGGGCAAATTTCCCTCCAGTTATGGATTTGAATATTTCTGCCACCTCCCGGTCTTGCCGTTTGTCCAGGTCGAACTTCAGTCTGGTGCACTTTGCCGTGTTTACTATCTTCAAGTGGAGCCGGATTGGGATTGAAATCATCTCGAGATCGTGGTCACTTCCGATGTCTGCTCCCGGAAAAGTGCGTGTCCTGCCAATGTTGATGCTTGATCTGAAGCGTGACTTGACCATGATGTAGTCAATCTAGTTGTGATGCTCCCCGCCGGGACTGTGCCATGTCCATCGTCTGGATTTTTTATTTGGCACACTCCAAGAGTCTCAGACCCCTGTAATCCGGAATACAATAATGTATTTATTTAACCACTTTTAAATAGCGCATTTCCAGCTCGAGCAGCTCAAAGCGCTGGCCGATATAGTAATCTAGTCAAGTCGCACGAGAGGCCCACGTCAACCTTGGGGCGCATAGTCTGATGGTCCTGATTCGGCTCTTTGCAGTCCGCTGGACTCATTACGCAATGTATAACTAACTGAGCACAATCCTGGGCGACCGGGGATGGGGAGACAGGACCTAGTGCGTGCTGGGTGTATTTGTGTAGCCGGCACTCAACCCTGTAGGACAGGAGCGTCAGTATCTTTAAAGTCCGTGCGATGGAATTAATGCGTGCACAGACCTGTTTATTCTCTCATCCGAAGGAGTAAATGCAACACAATGGTTGTTTTTAAGTAAACAAAACGACCTGAAATAAAATTTTAACTATCCACCAAGCTTCCTCGCATAAGCTATATAGCAATGGAATGTATCATGGCTTGTCACAGCAACAATGGATCTTTCTACAAGTTTGGCAGTGGAAGGGTTACACAAAACATCGCACGTCTCTGCTGTTGCACAGCAGGAACATTAATTACCTGGAATATTTCATTAATCTTCTAGAACAGAACCCAAACGGAACGGTAATTACGTTATATTTAATACATCTTCTTCTAAGTATAAAAGTGGAAAAGCAATAATATTATATTTATTAAATCTTTCTTGTTCCGCAGCACACACAAAAAAAACGCATTCTAGATTATAATGTTTTCGTAAACAAGTGCTTCGATGAACGGACCATATAATTAATTCTCCTCTTCCTCCTCTTCTTCTTCTTCTCCTTCTTCTTCTTCTTTTTATTCTTCGTCTTTAGTGTAGGCACCCAACTTCAATCTGTTGAAGAAACTTGCTGCTCTGGTTAGAAGTGATGTGATTGTGTCGTGGTGATTTTTGTGTGGACATAATTATGTATGCTGTTAGTTAAAGGAGCAGGGTCGTATCAGGGATATTTGTATATAGTTGTGTGGCAATAAGATTACTTGGAGAATTGCATTGGCGTCACATTACAAAGACGCTAATAGGGTAAGCTCAGTGCTTTGAACTGTAGTCGTCTCTTCCGTGTTATATTAACCAAAACTACCATAATATACACTTTGGATGCGGTGCTATTTTTAGAATCAACATAGAGATTATTAATAGCAACAAAAAACAGCAACGACGACAACAAAAACAACAAAGGAATGTGTCGATTTATATAAAAACCATACTTTTCAAAGAAGTCATTTTTGGCTTAATAACTTTTTCTTCTGCGGGGCTGAAATGTGCGATCGCGGGGCCCTTTAATACATTTCCATTCATTCTAAACATGGCGCCTTAAGTACATTAGCCGCAACGATTATTAGCTCAGAGTCTGCATTAATTCCTGCTGACGTTTCACCACTAGTTGCTCTCCTCTCGCACTTTTTTTTATACCATCCTTTCCTATCCTATTCCCCTAACTCGAAAGTCGTTGGGGCACCACAGATGATCGTTTAACCAGCATACTCCATCTTTCTCTGTTCTCAGCAACTCTCATGGCTTCGTTCAGTGTCCAGACAGTCCATTCTCAAATGTTGCCCTCCCACCTCTTTTTCGGTCTCCCTTTTACCCTTGTTAAATAAAATTGTTATCTTATCTTATCTTATCCCTATTCTTTTGCATCCTTGCACCGTGCCTTACAGGAGGGTCTATACAAGGCCTGATGCTCTGGTGACGTGACCATAGGAGTTTCCGTTTCTTCACCACTGTGAGCAAGTCATCGTGTTGTCCAATGGCTTGTGTGATGGTTTGTCGGACTTCGTTGTTGGTGATATTCTGGGTATAAGAAATGCCCAGAAGTCTTCTGTAGCACTTCATCTCCATGCTTTGTATTCTTCTGTGTAGGTCTGCTGTGAGGGTCCATGTTTCGCAAGCGTATAGGAGATGGCAAAAAGGCGCAGCAGCCTTAGCTTGGAGTGTAAACTGATGCTCCTGTCTTTCTGAATGGGCTTCAACCTTGTCAGGGCAGCAGTTGTTTGTGCGATCCTGGAGAGGACTTCCTGACGGGACCCATTGTTTGATACAATGGCTCCTAAATATTTGAAGCTATGCACTGTGTTGAGGGATTCGCCTTGGACTTTGATGTCCGTGTTGATGCCATTCGTGTTGTTGGTCATCATTTTGGTGTTTTCTGCACTTATTTCCATTCCATAAGCTCTGGAGATGGTGTCAAGCCTCTGTACCAGCTGTTCAAGTTCTTGTTCTCTCCAGCCAATCCATCAATGTTATCCGCAACACGGAGGTTGGAGATTGCTCTGTCCCCTGTGCTGACCGTGCCTTCGTGATCTTCAAGGACCTCTAACATGACGCGATCTAGGATGATGTTGAAGAGTGTTGGAGAGAGTAGGCATCCTTGACGCACGCCGATTGTTGTTCTGAACCAGTTCCCGATTGGGCTGTTGTGGAGAACTGCACTAGTTGCCCTGTCATAGAGGCCTTTTGGTGACTTCCAAAATGTTAGGCCGGAAGTTGTACACTCTCATGGTTGTCCACAGAGCTGCATGCCAGACTCGGCTCAAACGCTTTCTTGAAGTCTACAAACGCATGATATAGATGTTGTCCACTCCCGCTGACTTCCCCTTCTTCAGCGATTGCACTGCTGCCTCATCTTCTTTTCGGAGAATTTGGAGGATTTCTTCTTCTTCTCTGTTCTGGGGACATGCTAGAAAAGATGGGTCTCCGTTTGGTGTGTGGTGGTAGGTATATGGTCAGAGTACTGCTCTGCTCTGTTTTTAAACTTGACCTCAGGAATTCCTCTCAGCAAATCACATTACCCTTCTCGTGTCACCTCCATATGCCCTGTGGGCTCGGGAACTGAATAGAATAGACCCAACGTTTCCCGGCGTGTCGTAAGAGGCGACTAACAGGGGTGATTTGAGCACGGCATCACTGGGCGATAGTCGTCTACACCGAAGTCACGGCCAGGACGGCTGAACCTCATGTTACTACAGGTTCAACGACCACGTGCTCAGGACCAAAGCGAGACATACTGTATTCGTGGATATCGGCTGTGGCCAACAGCCTGGAGAGTATTGGGTCCTGCCAGGTCTTTCTTGCCCAAGACAAACTGCATGATGAGCACAAGGACCTGCTCACAGTGGTGAAAAAACGGAAACTCCGATGGTATGGCCACGTCACCAGATCATCATGTCTTGCAAAGGCCATCCTGCAAGGCACAGTGCAAGGAGGTAGAAGAAGAGGCAGACCGAAAAAGAGGTGGGAGGACAACATTCGAGAATGGACTGGTTTGACTGAGCGAGGACAGAATAAGATGGAGTACGCTGGTTAAACGATCATCTGTGGTGCCTCTACGACCTCCGAGTTACGGAATAGGATAGGATAGGTCACCTCCATCTCTCTCTCTCTTTCTCTCTCTCACACACAAACACACACCCCACCCCACCACCCCACCCCCCACACACACACATTCCGATAACTTAGTACAACAGAAACCGTTAACTTTAACTACGTTGCAATGAACTCAGCACAGTTGGTCGATTACGCCACCCGCACCCTGAATCTTCTCCGCTTCCACACGGCTTCTATAGCCGAACATGACTGTGGTTGATAGGAATGGAGCGAGGATTTTACTCGTGCTGCCATGATAGCCCATTGAGCTGCAGTCACATTTCAATAACTTTGTTACCACCAAAACCGTTAACTTTAACAACGTTGTAATAAACAGGACAGTGCGTCAGTTATGCACCCCAACCTGCAATCTTCTTTTCTCCCACACTCTTCCACAGCCGATCATGACACTGGCTGATGGATACCGAGCCAGACTTTTACTCTGCCGCTGTTATAGTCCAATGAACACATAGTCCACACACTAGCATCAAAGAACCAATCACCAAAACTATGATTTTTTTTTTAATCCTGCACACATCCACACACACACACCCACGCAAACACCCCCCCCCACACACACACACACATTCACACACACACACACACACACAAACACACACCTCTCAATTTTACAGCTTTTTGTCCCTCGCGCTGACTGTCTGTCTGTCTGTCTGTCTCTCTCTCCCTCTCTCTCTTTCTCTCTCTCTCTCTTTCTCTGTGTCTCTCAAGGACAAATTGTAAAAAAAAGCGCTCCCATCGCTTACTCTTTTATCCTTGCAAAATAAAATTGTTATCTTATTTTATCTCTGTCCTTCTGTCTTTGTCTCTCTTTATCTCTGTCTCTCTCTCCACACACACACACACACACACACACACACACACACACACCCATACACACACACACGCATTTATTCATTACTATTTATAGTGACATTTTTGTTATATAACAATACATTGTCTTATAGCAGAAAATCAATACATTCTGCTGGGAAGATGCGACTCCGATTACTGCAAAGCAAAGAAAGAAGAAGAAGAAGAAGAAGAAGAAGAAGAAGAAGAAGAAGAAGAAGAAGAAGAAGAAGAAGAAGAAGAAGAAGAAGAAGAAGAAGAAGAAGAAGAAGATGATGATGATGATGATGATGATGATGATGATGATGATGATGATGATGATGATGATGATGATGATGATGATGATGATGATGATTACAGGTAGGTTACATAGGCTTTGGTTTAGGTGTTTCGGGTCATGACTTCCTCAAAGTATTTTCTATTTGCTGGATCTAAGTCGCTACCATCTTGTGCAGCTCTTTGAGCCTTACATAAAAACAAATAATAAGTATTATTTCACACACACACACACACACACACACACACACACACACACACACCACCATCACTTCCCACTTCTCCCACAATATCACCCCCACACATACACAAATACACATAAACACACACTCCTCCGCATTTCACTGTCACGACCAACCTTTCTGATATAGAGATTATATTCACGATCGTGCTGTCTAGTCAGCGTTCAGACGGCGTGATAGGTCGAAAACTCAGCTCTCACTTGCGGGTCGTTTGCCATTGACTCATGTTGCTATCTTTGGGTTTCTAAATCCTAAAATGCTGTTTGTGTATCGCCCTCGCTTCGATTTCCAGTCACTCTTCATAACAATCAGGAAGTTTCAATCGGTATAGGGTAGCAGGCACTGGATGTCGACAAGCCCTTTATAAATAATAATAATCATCGTCATCATCATCATCATCATCATCATCATCATCATCATCATCGTCGTCATCATTATCATCATCATCAGCAGCAGCAGCAGCATCGTTGTCATGATCGTCAGCATCATGATCATCGTCGTCGTCATCATCATCATCATCATCATCATCATCATCATCATCATCATTATCATCATCATCAGATTGGTTCGGTGATACAGGAGACACTGGTTCGAATATCGAGAGAGACAGGGCATCACAGTAGTCGACTTTCTGTAATAACACTAAATACACGGTGGTTTACTTTCCCCAATGTCGTCGCAGTGGCACGTTATGAGGCCCGGTCATTGTGTCAAACCGCAAATACATTTAGCTGGCTCAGGTGTAATTGTCTGGGGAGTTTGACAATACCTTCGATGCTGCAAATAATTGTCCCTTTTTGCGGCTGGAGGCAGCTCTTTCAGCCCTATCATTTACATTCGATACCGACCCTGTATGACCAGGACGATAGGGTGACAAAAGTCACATCTCATTTGATAATACCCGGAACGTGTATTGTCCGACGTAGCATAATCCTTCGTTCATATATAACTAAACCTCAGTTCTCATGTGTTCACTGTCGTTGGCTAACAGAAGTAGAATAGCAAAATCGGTTGTATGATGGACCGACTGGGGCCCTGTGTACAATTGTTTCATAGTAGATATATAGCCTACAGGGAAATTTTTGTTTAAATAAGATATACAACATTTATTCGTCCAAATATTTACATTGGAAGAGTTGTTTCCGGTCATGCAAAACAAAAATGGTTCTCAACCCTGCCGTTTTCTCCTTTCCTATCCTATCCTATCCAGTAACTCGAAAGTCGTTGCGGCACCACAGATGATCGTTTAACCAGCATACTCCAGCTTACTCTGTCCTCAGGAATACTCAGTGTCAAGCCAGTCCATTCTCGAATGTTGTCTTCCCACCTCTTTTTTCTGTCTCTCTCCTCCTCTGCCTCCTTGCACCGTGCCTTGTAGGATGGTCTTTTAAAGGCCTGATGCTCTGGTGATGTGGCCATACCATCGGAGTTTCCTTTTCTTAACAACTGTGAGCATGTCATCGTGTTGTCCAATGGCTTGTGTGATGGTTTGTCGGACTTCGTCGTCGGTGATTTGCTAGGTATAGGAAATGCCCATAAGTCTTCTGTAGCACCTCATCTCCATGCTTTGTATTCTTCGTTGTGGGTCTGCTGTGAGGGTCCATGTTTCGCAAGAGTATAGGAAGATGGAGATGACAAGGGAGCGCAGCAACCTTATTTTGGATTGTAGATTTACTAGTCCTGTCTTTCCTAATGGGCTTCAATCTCTTCATGACAGTAGTAATGTTGTTGCCCGTCTGTCATTCCATTTAATTTAATATATTGTTTACGTCTTTTTCTTCGAAAAATCAAGACACACACGCCATTATATTTAATTTCATCCCTGTCCACCAACCCCATACCCCCCCTCCCCCCCCGGGGGGTTTCAGTATAAATAGTATCCCCCACTTTCTGCAAATTTAGTGCTTTAAATTCCAACTGTCGCTGTCTTTCTCCTTTGTTTTTAATCATTTCTACTCTGTTCTATCAATCTATTATACTATCTTCTTCTTTGCTATACCAGTCAACTACCTTTTTTCTTGAAAACTCTTACAAATCTCCTTATTTGAATATGACGTCTGTTGGGTCAGCTTGGGAAATTGGACGCTTTCAGCCAAATGGTCAATGGGGCTTCCTATGATTTTATTATTTAGCAATGTAGCCATTTTATATTTATGTGTTTTGTTGATATTTTATTTCAACCAAACGGTCACTGGGGCTTCCTATGATTTTATTATTTAGCAATGTAGCCATTTTATCTGTATGTGTTTTGTTGATATTTTATATTAATGTTTATATTTTATTTAATTTTTGTAAATGGTGGTTCGATACATTAGAGTATAGCCTCAGCGTCCCTTGCTTTGGATGCTTTTATTGTAAAGTGACCGGCTAGTGGAGTGCTTTCTTGTTTCAGCAGATCTTTTATACGGATCAGGGGTGAGTCCTCTTTAAACCAAGTTGTAGACCTGATTCAGCTCTTTGCAGTCCGCTGGACCCTGTAAGCAATGAAATACTAACAAATCAACTCCGTCCTTTACGCGCACGGCTTCCCGTGCCATCTCATTATCTGTCAAAATTGTAAGTAATGTCCGGTGCTAAAATAATATTACCAGCAGCATACTATACCCTCGATAACCTTGAACTTACGGTCAAGAGAAGAAAATATTTTCTGTTTATCTCCATCTCACAGAGTTCACATACACACACACACACACACACAGACACACACACACAAACGCGCTCGCGCGCGCGCGCGTGCACACACGCAATCGTGTAGAAACGCCGTTGTGATGACTTTTATAAAACTCTACATAAGCTTACGTTACTTTTTTCGTGACATTTTTACAAATTTGTCCATTTTTTGAAGTTTACCCTAAACCTAACCCTAACTCTAACCCTAACCCAAATCCTAACCCTAACCATAACCCTAACTCTTAACCTAACCCTAAGTCTAACACAGCCCTAACTCTAACGGAACACTGTTTTGACGTCAAAATAACGAGGTCCGTCAAAAGAAAGTATGTAAATGTTCAAGTGTATGTCAGAATAACGGCATTTCTACCTATCCACACGCACGCACACACACACACACACACGCACACGCACGCACACACGCACACATTTAGATAACTTTATTACAACCCAAACCGTTAATTTTACAAAGTTGTAATAAACGTAGCTCGTCAATTACGCCAACCTCACCCTGAAACTTATCCTTTCTCAAAGCCGATCATGACTGGTTCATACTGTAGGTATCGAGCGAGGTTTTTACTGTGCCGCCGTCATGGTCCAATGAGGTGCAGTCTACACACAAACGTCATGTGTACTAGCCCTACAGAGCCAATCACCAACACCATCATCCTGCATCGTTTACAGCATGACACAAACAAAGGCGTGTAAGCTTACTTCTGAACTGTCTGATTGTAGCAGATGTTTACAGCATGACACAAAGGTGTGTAAGCTTATTTCTGAACTGTCTGATTGTAGCAGATGTTTACAGCATGACACAAAGGTGTGTAAGCTTACTTCTGAACTGTCTGATTGTAGCAGATGTTTACAGCATGACACAAAGGTGTGTAAGCTTATTTCTGAACTGTCTGATTGTAGCAGATGTTTACAGCATGACACAAAGGCGTGTAAGCTTATTTCTGAACTGTCTGATTGTAGCAGATGTTTACAGCATGACACAAAGGTGTGTAAGCTTATTTCTGAACTGTCTGATTGTAGCAGATGTTTACAGCATGACACAAAGGTGTGTAAGCTTACTTCTGAACTGTCTGATTGTAGCAGATGTTTACAGCATGACACAAAGGCGTGTAAGCTTACTTCTGAACTGTCTGATTGTAGCAGATGTTTACAGCATGACACAAAGGTGTGTAAGCTTACTTCTGAACTGTCTGATTGTAGCAGATGTTTACAGCATGACACAAAGGCGTGTAAGCTTACTTCTGAACTGTCTGATTGTAGCAGATGTTTACAGCATGACACAAAGGCGTGTAAGCTTACTTCTGAACTGTCTGATTGTAGCAGATGTTTACAGCATGACACAAAGGCGTGTAAGCTTATTTCTGAACTGTCTGATTGTAGCAGATGTTTACAAAGCTACTTTGACAATAAATGCTAGGCTGTTCGCATGATCTTCAACACAAATATACAAATACACAAACACACACACACACACACACAC
This sequence comes from Oncomelania hupensis, assembly GCA_036898135.1. Lineage (NCBI taxonomy): Eukaryota > Metazoa > Mollusca > Gastropoda > Littorinimorpha > Pomatiopsidae > Oncomelania > Oncomelania hupensis. The sequence continues at coordinate 15,724,804 of CM072517.1, forward strand.
ACCCATACCTCTAAATACACATGTACACACATTCACACGCCTACACGCGTACACACAGTGATACACCCAAACCTAAACTCCGTGTGTTAATGAAAACAAAAGAAAAAGGGAAGCATTGTAAACAAGATAGTTCAGCATGGTCGTGAAGCTTTTGTACATCACGAAATTAGAATTTTAAAGATGAATTTCAAACATTATTACAGTATTTGAATGCAGCAGTAAAAGATATAATGATACTACTACTACTACTACTACTACTACTACTACTACTACTACTACTACTACTACTACTACTAATAATAATAATAATAATAATAATAATAACAACAACAACAACAACAACAACAACAATAATAATAATAATAATAATAATAACAACAACAACAACAACAATAATAATAATAATAATAATAATAATAATAATAATAATAATAATAATAATAATAATAGCACAATATTTAAATAGTTCATTACAATGCAAATAAAAACAAGAACAACAAAAACTAGAACAAAGGATAAGAAGCAAGTGCATTGAGCAACTCTTGAGCAGGACAAGCATTATATAAGAAGGATTAAATAAAATAAAAAATATATAAAAGTTGATTTTTTTTCTTACCAGTATTTCTGTCAGGGTCTCGTATTCACAAACATACCATTGTGACGGAATTTGTATTGGAAAGAACAGTCTTTACTGTTGGACTGTTCGCTTAGTGAGTGCGATTGTCGCTAAGCACAGTTTCTTGAAGTTTGTGGGTTTTTTTTTTTTCATCCACAAATAAAAGGGAAAACACAACACACCAGTACGCTGTTCGTCTTTCTCACTCTGTCACTTTATATTGGTGTAGTTTTATGTAGATCTCCCCCACTGGTCGTATTTAAATTATGTCCTTAAGCCTGCTACAGCGTATGTCCGCAGCGAAATAGATGATCTCTTTCAATCAATGCTTCCTGTTTTATAATTTGAGGTTAAACAAAACAGAATTTATATGCAGAGGTAAAATCCAAGTCCAAGATCTTCGTAGTATGCTTTGGAAGAAGGTGGTTCAGTTATTTCATCAATACGTATTTTACCAATTTGCTGAGCACTATTTTGAGTTTAAAAGTATGACTCTTTTAAAAGAAATAAACAAGCAAGTGATATTTTTGCGGAATCCGAATGAAATGGGTATTTCGTGTTATACACAAGCCTTATTTCACTCAGATCTGTTCACTATTTTGACGTTTAAAGACATAAAAAATGACCATAGTGTTAATGTCCTTTGGATTTACATGATTCATCAAAAGAAACATATTTACAAACTTTTAGTGCACAAGTTTTAGATTTAAAAAGAAAGTAAATATTTAAATAAATAAATTACCAGTTATGTTTGCCACAGATCTTTCCGACACCCCACAAAATATAATTCACTACCTGCTGTAAGCAAGCTGGCTCATACACAAACAGTTTGGCAGCTTCAACCTATAATTAACAATCCATTTGATGCAACGAAAGCAACTTGCTGGTGGTGAGCAGTTTTTGTCGAAATATTGATGTTAAGAAGAAGAAGAAGAAGAAGAAGAAGAAGAAGAAGAAGAAGAAGAAGAAGAAGAAGAAGAAGAAGAAGAAGAACTTAAAAGAAATTAAGCTCAAGCTCGAAGAAATAAATAAATACACAAATTAATAAAATACGTTTTACAAGATCACATGATTACATATAAACCACCTTAAACAGATGGGTCTACAAAGCAGAGGTTGGCCGAGGGAAGGGGAGAGAGAGTTCCAGACAGACGGAAACCGATACCTGAATGCACGAGATCCGGCTGTTTTGAGCTTAGCTCTAGGAAGGCAAAAATGTAAACAAAGTACTGTTTCTTATTACATTACATTACATGATTATTGTTTTAGGTCCAGCGGACTCTTCCGAGCCAAATCAGGACCGGACAACCCCTGATCCGCATAAAAGATCTGCCGAAACAACCCTAGTGGTAAAACTGGATACTCTCCACCAGCCAGTTTCTTTACAATAAAGACATCCCACGCAGGGGACGGCTGAGGCTTCACCCCAACTTATCGAACCCCCGTTTACAAAAACAAAAGAGAATACAAACATCATTATAAATTATCAACAAAACACATACATATAAAATGCCTACATTGCTAAATAATAACATCATAGGAAGCCCTAGTGACCACCTGGCAGAAAGCGTCCAATATTCCCAAGCTGATCCAACAGACCTCATACACAAATAAGGAGTCTTGTCCCGGAAGAGTTTTCAAGAAAAAAGGTAGGAGACTGGGCTAGCGAAGAAGACGATAGTATAGCAGATTGATAGAACAGAGCAGGAATGAGAAAGAGCAAATGAGAAAGACAGCGACAGTGGGAATTTAAAGCACTAAATTTCCAGAAAGTGGGGATACTATTTATACTGAAACCCCCGGTACCCCAACGGGGGTACTGTTTCTTATAATGCTATAACGCTATTCACCATTTGGGCCTACTTGCACGCGATGTAATTATCTAAAAATCGCTCTGATATAGCGCCCCTCCAGCTCAACAGCTGCACAAGGCGCTGCCGATGCAGGATCTAACCCAAGCTGTCCGCGGCGCCCACTTGCAACCTTTGGGCGCATAGCCTGAGGCCCAGACGACTGAGCACAGTTCTGAACGACCGGGTATGGGGAGAAGGGACCTAGTGCGTGCTGGGTGTATTTGTGTGGGCTGGCATTCACCCGTCTAGGACAGGAGCGTCAGGATCTTTAATGTCCGGGCGATGGAAGGCGTGCGTGCTCAGACTAGACCTCGGTTTTTACTCTCACCCCTAGGGGTAGGGGCGCAGTGTCTCAGGTTGTTTTTACTCTCATCCCTAGGGGTAGGGGCGCGGTGTCTCAGGTTGTTTTTACTCTCATCCCTAGGGGTAGGGGCGCAGTGTCTCAGGTGGTTTTTCCCCATATTCAACTCAACGGGCTTAGAACCACAGGCTGCAATGGTATTGCTTGACCTTGGAGTACACTGCGTAGCCTACAGCACTGAGCCAACGGCGTAGAGTTGAGGTAAGTTCATCAGTTGAGGTAAGTTCATCAGTTGAGGTAAGTTCATCAGTTGAGGTAAGTTCATCAGTTTAGGTAAGTTCATCAGTGTACTGGTTTTGTTGCACAGCTCTAAAGAACGATAGGACAGCCTTTGTAAATATACTGTCAAGTTTGAAAGAAGCACAAACTGCGTTTAGCATTCATTTGCACGCGAAGCAGTTATCTAAGGGGTAATAAAATTCTATTTTATAGAATTGTTTTGGTTGTTTTACTTATTCTTCTAAAGTAAACGCTTTCTTAGCGGTCTTGCAGAGATACTAATTTGGCTGAGACTTGATTTAGAAGTGTCCTATTAATTACCTAAGGGCTGAACAGTCGTTAATGTAGGCGCATGGAACAAATTAAACTAAGTCGGTCAAGTGATTTTGACTGTTAGGGTTGGAGGGTTTACCTCGTGGCGCAGTGGATAAGTCGCCGGTTTCCTATGCCGAAGGTCGCGGGTTCGATTCCCGCAAGGGGCGAACGTATGTGACTTTGTAATTTCCATTTTATGGATTATTAAAGATTATGACTTATGACTTATGAAACTATTGAGGTCACCGAGGGTTTGCTCCGGGCACTACGGTTTCCTCCCTCCCTTCAATGATGGTAATGGATGCAGTCAATACACAATTTTCAAAAATAAAAATTCCAATTTCTTTCCGTCTTCAATAGCGATCTCCCTGTCTTTACACTACCTGTTTGAGTGATGGATATGCATTTGTTGTGTGTGTGTGTGTGTGTGTGTGTGTGAGGGTGGATGAGACAGGTGACCGTGTATGTTGGTACAGATCGCCGCTCTTTGGGCCTTATTGATTTGGGGAAAGGCACGTAAACAGCATCCTGTATTATTATTATTATTATTATTATTATTATTATTATTATTATTATTATTATTATTATTATTATTATTATTATTATTGGATGGCTGAGAATAAGAATAAGCTTATTGTTTCAGTCGTTTTTCAGATATACATTAAAACGTATAGCAAAAAAATTCACCACAGCGACTTTGACCTTTGTGATAGAGCACAATGCAACATCACAGGAAGCTGATTACTAACCCAGGTACTGTTCCTATGAAGTTTGAACAAAATCTGTCCCATATTTCTTGCGTCATGGCGTGCAACGGACTGACGGTCAGACCGACATAAGGCTCGATCTGATTTCCGACTATTTTAAAGTATTTCCCAATAAGTCTAAAAATACGAAAACCAACAGATTTTACTTTTTATTACCTTACTTCGGAAGATTCAGGTTGTTGTTTGTTTTTTAATTTCTATGTTGTTTTGTTTTTTGAGTTAGCCTACTTCATTAACATCCCCGTATATAAAAGTCTGTTTGCGAGTAAGCCGAAATTTCATTAGTTGGTAGCTTATTCAACGCGGAAATGACCCCTATTAATCATCCATTCTTCAAGGCGTTTATTATTCATTGCCCACAGCGAACGTAACAAAAATCTCTCTCTGTAATTGATACATTGTTCTCACATGGGTTGGCCCAAATGTGCCCACTTTCTTAAAAAAAAAAAACAAAAAAAAAAAAACAAACAAAAACTTTCCCACGGTAGAGGAATTCCTAAGTGGCCTGAGTATTAATTAATAATAAATCTATTTCATTTCTGTATGCCTTGAAATAGTGGGAAATCAAACTACAAATGTTGGTCCGGGATCCGTCTTGTCTGTTGGTCGTTCTGTTGCATGCCATATCTTAAGAACCACAAAACGGATTTTGACCAAACTTCATAGGAAAGTTCAATTCATTCCGTGCCATCATATTTGCCCTACCTCAAGGTCAAAGTCGATATTGACTAAATCAAACACTCAACATTATTGCATACTATGTCACACTGTTTCTTGTAAATGCACCCAGAACAAATAACGACCAATTGGTATTCTGTATAACTTCGCAACAAAGATTAAGGTGATGAATGAACATTGAGGTTTAAGGTATACATCCACCATAGGCGATATGGCAGACGGGGATAACCATTCCAGGGAACAATGGGTAAGGACCTAAATCAATACTGAACTTTGATTTTGCCCATCACGGGATTCGAACCTGGATCATCGATGCGCCAGGCGAACGTTCTACCACTTAAACCACGGCGATGGCAAGATTAAGGTAAACAGGCTACAGCTACTAGGCTACTAATATTAATACTGGATGCTATATACAATGGAAGTACAAACTATGGAAAAACATCTTCTTTCTATGACTAAGAGAGTTCGCAGCCAAGTCACGTGGTTTTACCCTTGTGTTCAATACTTCCGGTTATAGAAAGTCTTATGTCCGCATCATGGAAGTACAAACCATGGACCAATTAGATGACCCTGTTGAGGAATGTAGATACTTTTTCCTTTCTAAATTTCTATGTACTAACGAAAAAGAAAAGTGTAAGTACTAGATCTTTTGATTTTTGATAATAGTGAAACCTGATGTTTTCGACTGTGCAAATAGCCGCTATCGGAAAGACCGCCATTGACGTGTCATTCACTCATTATCACTTCTTCTTCTTCTTCTTCTTCGTAATACTGTGGATACCCCGTATTCGAGGAAAATGATTTCACAAGGTGCAATACTGGGTGTGTTCTTGTTACCGGCACTCACCCGTCAAGGACATGAGCGTCAGGATCTTTAAAGTCCATTATGATGGAATATATTCGACACAGACTAGACCTCGGTTTATAATCTCATCCGAAGGTGTAGGAAACGGGAGTAAAGTGTCTTTCCCAAGAACACAACACAATGCCCCGGCCTGGGCTCGAAACCGGGACCTTCAGATCCGCAAGCCAAAGCTCTACCATTAGGCCACCGTGCTTCCCTAGGCTAAAACTTGCGAGGCAAGGTAGAGATGTAGATTGTTGTCATTTCTTATCATGGACATTTTCATGATACATTTGTAACTTTAGTAGTGTATATATTTAACCTATCGTTGTTTTTGACTTATTTCTTTTAGTTTACGGCGAAACAGCAGCAACTGCCCTGAGGGCGTCGTTTGGCGGACATGTCAACAGGGTCAAAATATCACTATCAAAACACGTACGCCATTCAGCAACCGGAAGTTTGGAACACACACGTCCAAAAAAGACGGAAAGCAGATAACTTCGGGCCTTCTCGCCGAAAGCCGTGCATCCATATACTGAAGAATCCATGTATATACGCGCTTTTTCCAAAATCAGCAATCAGGCTCAAAGCGCTGCGATCTGTACCAACATACAGCTCACATGTTTCACCCTTTCACACACACCAAACACAATCTATCACTCAAACATATGGTCTTAAGGCAGGGGAAATTACTATTAGAAGAAGAAAAGGAAATTGAATTTTTAGTTTTAACATTAAATTTTAGAATGACTGCATCCAATACCACTATTGAAGGGAGGAATGAAACCAGAGGACCCGGAGAAAACTCTCGGTGACCTCAATAGTATCATAGTTCGACTCTTGCGGGCATCGAACCCGCGACCTTCGGCTTAGGAAACTTAAGCACTTAAGCACGCTATGTTATACATTTGAAACACCGTATGTTATCCATGTACGGCATTTCTGTGAGATGTGCTGCACGCACGTAGTTTTCTTGAAATTTTGCATTGACTCTTTGTCTGTATCCTGTAAACACGTCTTTGAAAAATCGCTCTGTAAAGCTCAACTATTAAAACAGCATTACTGAAACACGGTATATAATATTACACTAACACCGCACAATGGAAACATCGAAATCTGACGGGGAAAATCACAAGGCTCTCACTTCATTCTGAGCGCGCAACTGTCTCCAAGGCGCTATCGCAGCAGCAACGACAACACACGAACAGCATCAGCGGCAGCAGCAACATTAACCTCCAGTGACGGGGTGACAGCGTTTGGCACTGTCGCCTCACGCACGTGGTATATGGAGTGCTGCCTTCAACGCTCTCTGGCTGTCTTTTACTCCCATAGAGCGTTATATATAATCTCTGTGTGGATGAATGTTCGTCTCTGTCTGTCTGCCTGCCTGTGTCTCCTCACACACACACACACACACACACACACACACACACACACACACACACACACGTAATAACGAACCTAACACATAGAAAGACAGAAGAGTGTTATTACCCAAAATAAATTCGTCAAATATCTAAAACACTGACATGCCTTATAATTGTGTTCCTTTCAAGCGATGACTTGTGGTTGCATGCTGTCGATGCTGCTGCTCTCAAGTGCCGCCACTAAAATGGATGATGCGACAGGAATATCAAGTGTGAGAAAGGAGCAACTGGTCTTCTTCTTCTTCCTCTTCTCAGTGGTCTGATGTGAACGGACCCGGGCAACCAGCGGATATTGGACTAACAGTGTTCTTGTGTTCAACTTCCGATCTGCGTGAATCTTCCTATGGCGAGGCACTAGGATTTCTTTTGAAGTTGACAATGATCACACAAGCTATTGGACAACACGAAGACAATCATGCTCACAGTGGTGAAGAAACGGAAACTCCGATGGTATGGCCATGTCACTAGAGCATCAGGCCTTGTAAAGACCATCTTGCAGGGCACGGTGCAAGGAGGCAGAAAAATAGTGAGACAGCAAAAGAGGTGGGAGGACAACATTCTAAAATGAACTGGCTTGACACTGAGCGAAGTCATGAGGGTTGCTGAGTACAGAGAAAGATGGAGTACGCTGGTTAAACGATCATCTGTGGTGTCCCAAAGATTTTCGAGTTGCGGAATAGGATAGGATAGGATAGGATAGGATAGGATAGGATAGGAATACTGACGTTAAGCAGAAAAAAGGAGACGACGACGACAAAAATGAATAATTCACGTGCGAGTAACTTACACGACACATAAAAGTGGCGTAGATTGCGAGAGAAGCCTATGCGTCGCTCTCTCTATCAATGATGATAGATAGATAGATAGATAGATAGATAGATAGATAGATAGATAGATAGATAGATAGATAGATAGATAGATAGATAGATAGATAGATAGATAGATAGATAGATAGATAGATAGATAGATAGATAGATAGATAGATAGATAGATAGATAGATAGATAGATAGATAGATAGATAGATAGATAGATAGATAGATAGATAGATAGATAGATAGATAGATAGATAGATAGATAGATAGATAGATAGATAGATAGATAGATAGATAGATAGATAGATAGATAGATAGATAGATAGATAGATAGATAGATAGATAGATAGATAGATAGATAGATAGATAGATAGATAGATAGATAGATAGATAGATAGATAGATAGATAGATAGATAGATAGATAGATAGATAGATAGATAGATAGATAGATAGATAGATAGATAGATAGATAGATAGATAGATAGATAGATAGATAGATAGATAGATAGATAGATAGATAGATAGATAGATAGATAGATAGATAGATAGATAGATAGATAGATAGATAGATAGATAGATAGATAGATAGATAGATAGATAGATAGATAGATAGATAGATAGATAGATAGATAGATAGATAGATAGATAGATAGATAGATAGATATTCAGTGCTTATAGGGTCCAGCGGACTGCCAAGAGCCGAATCAGGTCCATAAAAAATTAAGTAAAATCAGATTAAACTGTTAACATTTAAATATTTTGAAAGATGTAAATAAAATCAGTTTCTTCAATAAAATCCAAACAAGAATACAAGACAAGACGACATGATTTAGATGCGATAAAACAAACCAACATCATGTAAAAATTGAAACAGGTTCTGACCATTGCATACTTTAAAAACCTAATTAAAAGGTACTGAACCAAGATATCTTTCCCTTAAATCAACCAGATCAGCACATTCAGACATAAAATGACGAACGGAAAAGGATTTGTTACATGTAAAGCACCATGGTGGTTCTTCTCCTTTTAAAAGGAAACTATGGGTGACATAAGTATGCCCAATATGAAGGCGAGCCAAAACAGTTTCCTCTTTGCGGGTGGATGCAAAGTTAGGCAAAGAAGCAGATAAATCCGGAAGAATTTCAAATAATTTGTTATTGATTTGCTTAGACCATTCAGTCTGCCACAGCCGTTTACAATAAACTCCAGTCATACAACGCAGGTCAGAGTATGGAATCTTTTTACCCTCAGAAACAAGTTCTGTGTGGAGGTTATGGATATCTGCCAGAAAAGGGTGTGATATCTTTCTCGTGGAAAGAGCCTGAAGTGCTGACAGTGAATCAGACAGGATTAAAAACGAGGTTCTCTTGGATTGATAAACCTGTTTCAGAGCTAGATGAATTGCCTTGAGCTCAGCTGTATAAACAGAACAAAAAATCAGGTAGACGCTGTTGCAAATGCTGGTCTAAGTGTCTTCCTGAGACAGACAGACAGACAGACAGACAGATAGATAGATAGATAGATAGATAGATAGATAGATAGATAGATAGATAGATAGATAGATAGATAGATAGATAGATAGATAGATAGATAGATAGATAGATAGATAGATAGATAGATAGATAGATAGATAGATAGATAGATAGATAGATAGATAGATAGATAGATAGATAGATAGATAGATAGATAGATAGATAGATAGATAGATAGATAGATAGATAGATAGATAGATAGATAGATAGATAGATAGATAGATAGATAGATACTAGCCGACTCCCTTGTGACCCCTAAAGTAAGATGAAAAGTTCAATACAGTAGGGCGGAAGTGGACGTCATAAAGAGCTCTACATGCATACATGCCGTCTCGTAATGTCCGGTCTTCTTTGATACTCTCACCCGCGCGCATTCCTCGCTCAAAACTTGTGTCTGCAGGATCACTCTCCCTCTCTATTTTGGGTCCAAGGACTTGGAACAAAATGACCTTATCTCCTCGCAGCAAGCCTTCATATCAAAACTCAAAACTCATCTTTCCACCTCAGTGATCCATCCAGTTTGACCACTCATTCCGACTGACTGTTTAATTTGATTTGCTTCTTCTCTACCTTGTTATTTTATGTTATTGCATGTCAAGGATGTGTGTTTGTGTGTGTGTATGTGTGTGTGTGTGTGTGTGTGTGTGTGTGTGGGTGTGTGTGTGTGCGTGTGCGTGTGTGTGTGTGTTGAGAAAGTGTTGATATGAGCCTAGAACAGACTTTTTTGTCTAGATTTGGCGGTACACAAATGTTCGTATTATTATTATTATTATTATTATTATTATTATTATTATTATTATTATTATTATTATTATTATTATTATTATTATTATCAATAATATTGATTGAAATAATAATAATAATAATAATAATAATAATAATAATAATAATAATAATAATAATAATAATAATAATAATAATAATAATAATAATAATAGTGGTAGCAAAGCCCCCCAGAAGCTGTACGTTTCATAGAATGTAAAACCCAAAAAGAAGGCTTTTTGTGAGAGATAAACATGGATGTTTTTCATAATATTCATCATGTGTTCATAAGGACATTATCATTAGTAGTAGTATAAGTAGTAGTAGTAGTAGTACGACTAATAATCACATATACACAAAGAAGTAAATCTCTCTATGGCTAAAAAATGGCTTGAAAAAAACTTAATAAAGAACTTCGTTTCATTTTCTTAGCTAGTGGCTATTTCTCAATACCTGTTATAAGCCTTCTGAATTGTTTTACCTATTTACAGTAGCCCAAGTCTAACCAGACCAGACTATTTTTTTTCCTTGGCAACAATGAACCTTTGTAATTGAAGTCTTTATAATTATAATATAAATATTTTCTTTTTTAATTTTAAACATTACTTCCTTTTTTAAAGTTATTTTTTATTTAATTATAGAAAAAAGCTAAAGGAATGATAATATAAAAATAGAAAGATAATAATAATAATAATAATAATAATAATAATAATAATAATAATAATAATAATAATAATAATAATAATAATAATAATAATAATAATAATAATAATAATAATAAAAGCTTGTTCTCATTTAGAATACGATATGAGAGAGAGAGAGAGAGAGCGAGAGAGAGAGAGAGAGAGAGAGAGAGAGAGAGAGAGAGAGAGAGAGAGAGAGAGAGAGAGAGAGCAACAAATAGAAAGAATAAAGTTAATCAGTTATTGTCTTTTTTTCTTTTCTTTTCTTTTTATTTTTTAATTTTTTTTTTTTGCTGTTTATTCTAAAATTAATGATATAATTATATTTAGATACTTTTTTTTTGCCACTTGTAGGAATCAGGATAGACCTCTCAATCATTACGACGTAAGCTGGAAAATTTTCACCCAAATAAGCGCAACATTTCAGAAACAATAATTATAATCGGTTGCTGTAAATACATATAACACGAACATACTAATAAAATGGACGACTCTGGTTGTCTGCTGCTTTCACCGAGTCCTTATGTTTTTTCGCCTGCATGTGTTCTAACAGTGCTGTCAGACCACGATTCGCGTAGCTCAATTCTTTGTTGCAAAGAGTACAGCACGCAATGCCAGGTTTATCTAATTTTCTAAAACAATTACCAACACGCTGTTCCAAGTCGCCGACTTTCGCCATCTTTTCAAACCATTCCCATTTCCACTGGTTGTTGATTTCCCCTTCTTCAAATGGGTCTCCGCGGTTAATAATACGTGAAACACACGACATGATAGTATAGTGATAATAAACTAACAATGGCGGACAGTGACAAAGGACTGAACCTCCAAACGTTCAACATCGCCTTCGCCCGCTTTAGTAAAGTGATGCTAGTAAGCCTTATTGGGCAGTGAATTCGATGTAACAATAGCGGGTGCATGCGGCACTTTTAGTGAGGAGAAAAAAAAAAGCTGGACACGGACATGGATCGAGACTGAGACTTGGAGAGATTGCGTTTTGTGGATTTTTTTTTTTCTCGGAGGAATTTTTTTTCTCGGACCTCTATTTAATTTTCTCGGGAGTGACGGTACCTTTTCTCGAAAAATCGAGGATCCGAGGAGAGTTCCCCAGCCTGCAATTGGAGGTCCTGGTGGCTATGCCCTCTGACACTGTCAATGGGCAGGATCATTTAGTACATTTGGCAAGGCTGAAATCAAATTTCCTGGCATCAAAAAATTGTGCGTATATAAAAAACAACTGCTTGGTTGAAAAATAGTGGCGAGTGTGAGTGACAGAAACAACAAACCAACACCAATTTTAATTATAATTTTAATTATAGTTTAATATTGTGCATGTGTGTTTTATACTTAATCAGAAATAAAGTGTGTGTTTGTGAGAAAGAGAGAATTTGAAATGAAATAAATATGATAGTTGTGAAAAACCAGAAATAGGGGCGCAGTGCACGATTGTCTCATGTGACAATCTGTAAAAAGCACATTGACACTACGGGTAGTATAACGGATACTTATACGGGCAGACCTTATCCTCGGATTTCCTGATAATTAAAATTATGTATTGTACCAAAAAAAAAAAAAAGGCGGAACGGGGGTGGGGGGGTGGAGTTTCGGAACCCCTGTAACCCCCCTCACCCCCTCTTCCTAGCACAGCCCTGCAATAGTAACAATAAGCTAAGGATTTGTCAACAGTCTGGACTTCGTGTAATAACTGATTAAGCATGGGAACACGTTTTGACTCATGGAAAGGTAAGCGTAATACATATAGTTAAAACGTGGTACATATTCGTCAGTACCTTTTTAATACCCAATGGTTTCCTTCCTTAGAAATGAAGCCATATGCACTGTTGTATGATAGTTTGTGTAGCCTATGTATGTAAAGCTGCGAACAGTAGCGGCGTGCACATGGTTTTGTTTAGCTCACTACTATTTTCGTTTCGTTACCATTCCGTCAAACGGTAGAAGATCAACTTGTTGCTCGCTGATATATGCCGCTGCTGGGTCGATTTAGCAGCAAAAGATGTTCCCTACTTTCTCTGGCAGCTAAGTACTAATTAGGTGTTTATTGATGCTTCGAGTTCTACCTTTTTTTGTTGTTGTTTGCAATGCGCTGGATCTTGAGGATGATCATTCATTTAATGTGTTTGTTTATGCGTTTTCATCTGAGCGTGCTATATTTATGTGGTTATTTACAATATATAAGACATCGTTATTATTATCATCATCATCATCCTTAACTGAAGCACCAATAGCAGCAGCTTCATTGTCGGCATTATCATTATCATCATCAGTAACATGGTCATCATCATCATCATTCACATCATCATCATCATCACCACCACATTAATTGTTCTCTTGAAAGGTAGTTGTTGATACGTTTTATCACAAATTCAATAACCTTGCCTGATAAGAAGTCGTTTGCCCTTTTCCGCACATCATTTATAATGCAAGGAATTTCACCGTCGTATCGTCAGTAACTGATTTAACATAGATTACAATTATGATTATTACAATTACCCAACAATTACTCAGCCAGTCAAACGACCATACGCACCCACACAATCAATAATAATAATAATAATAATAATAATAATAATAATAATAATAATAATAATAATAATAATAATAATAATGACGACAACGATGCTAATGGTGCTGTTGCTGCTCATGGTAATGTTGCTAAAAACGTGACTAAAAATAATCAGTAAAGAAGATAATTATATATTCTTGATACTATGGTTGGGGTCTATTATTAAATTATATTTATCCGTTCTTTTGCAGTCGATAACGCCTTTTTGTATTTCCCAGACTTATCTGAAAATACTTTGAAATATATAGATTGGGGGGTCTAAGAGTGACCCAAATATATTGGTCTCTGTCGATCGGTTCGTCTATTGGTCCGTTGGAAGCCACATGTAAAGAGCCACTGACCGGATGTATGGCCAAACTTCATAGAACCATTACCTGGGATAATGGCCTGCCTACCGTGCTATCAGATTGTCTCTACCGCAAAGGTCAAGGTCACTGGAGATTTTGTTGCTTTACATGCTTTGGTCAATATCCCAAAACCGGTTTAACGATTTCTTGAATGTTCGCATATCATGGGCCATTCTTCTGTAGCAGTTCATTTGTCGGTCAGTCGGTCGGTCCGTTGCTTGAATTTAAATTTGGGGGGGTTCAAAACACACTTTTTGCCTTATCTCAGGAATAATTAAAACCGAAAGTAGTTTTTTGTTTTGTTTTGGGTTGTGCAGATACTTTAACTACTGCTAAATATGTTAGATCGTTCGTATTTGTACTTTCTCAAAGGTCAAGGCCAGTGTGCTTCACCATTTTCTAAACACATTTCGCACTGTATCTTACAATTTGCTTAACCGTTTTTATATTATTTATTTAGTTTATTTCATCACTTTTATCTAGCGCTTTTCCCGCTCAAGAGCCGCTGAAGGCGCTGGCCGATACAGGATCTAACTGACGCCGTCTGAGGCGCCCACTTGCAGCCTTTAATAGTTTGTGGGTTGCAGCTAGTTGAGACAGTGGCCCATCATTCCATGTTTTCCTTTGGCTTCTTTAGGATAAAACCCTGTCACAAAACCGCCAACAACATTGACTTTTGACTTCGGAAAATTCTTGTTTTTAATCGGAGAGTCTGCAAGTGAAACTGCAAGTGCACCTCATTAAGTCAATTATTATGTTTTGATGATAATCATAATGAATCGTAGGCTACAATCTCCATTCTTGTTGTGAAGAAAGATTGCTTTCCACTTCTGCTAACGTTTTGTCGCTGTTACTAACAGAAAACTAAAACGTTGATTACTATTGATGCAATTTCAAAGGAATCCAACAGAAACTTCAAAGATCAAGTCTGTAGTTTAACACTGACAATAAACATTTTCATGAGATTAAAAAAACTCAAAAATCTTGTAATATGTGTATATTTTTTAAAAAAAAATCGAAACAGTCTGTTTTCTTTAGTGTTGACGCCTTCGAATTTTTCCTTTTCCTTGCGGGATTGCTTCTCCTTTGGGCATAGCTTCAAATATTTAGGAGCCATTGTAACAGACAATGGGTCCCGACAGGAAATCCTCTCCAGGATCGCACAAACAACTGCTGCCATGACAAGGTTCAAGTCCATTTGGAAAGACAGGACCATCAGTCTACATTCCAAAGTAAGACTTCTGCGCTCCCTTGTCATCTCCATCTTCCTATATGCTTGCGAAGCATGGACCCTCACAGCAGATCTCCAACGAAGAATACAAAGCATGGAGATGAGGTGCTACAGAAGACTTCTGGGTATTTCCCAACACATCACCAACGACGAAGTCCGACAGACCATCTGTCACGCGCCGGCTACCATACATTTTTTTAACTGTACATAAACCCGTGTTTTTCGTAAGTTAGTTGCTATTTCTCGTTTAGCTGTCAATTCCGAGCAAGAGTGCACATGTAAATGATATAGAGAGAGGGAACCGGCTTAGGCCTGGCCGACCGTTTGCTGAGCATGTTCACTATTCTAGAAAGTTACAACGGGTATTGTACTGAAGTGATAGAGGTCAGTCAGTCAGAAAGCGTCAGAGAGAACAGACGTCCGCACCGAGGGTAAAACTAGGCGTAAGACCTATATCTATGTGTTTGATATCCTTAGTAAGCAGTAGTGGAAACTCTATTGGATCCCTTGCAAGGCCAGTTTCAGTAACCCTGACTTGGATGCCCTGTGACCCGGAGGATGTGCGGCGGGGACTGAAGGACGCCTCAACTTGTCTTGTCTTGTATTGTGTTGTCTGCGTGCCAGTTGGGGTCTTATCACCAGTGGAGGTAAATACTCATGCTTTTCTTTAGTGGCGTGCCGCATTCTCTGGTGTATGGATGTGTAAATAGGTAAGCATGTAGAATGTAATATTGTTTAGACATTATGTTAAGTCATAGGTTTGGTAGTAAAACATTCATAGGGGGGATTTTATTCTGTTATTTTATGATAGATTTTTCTTCTTATTATTATTTATTTAATAGGAAATAAATTATTGAATACAGTATAATCGTTTTATTAAATGAAGGGAGAGAATTATTCTGTATATATACATTGCTTTCATTATTTTCGCAAGGGAGATAATTTGACAGTATATAATCAGTATTTTTAAAAGGAAATTTAATAAGTATTTTAGTAGAGGAATGACTGCATTTAGAATAAAATATAAATTGAATGGAAGTATTTTTCATTGCTATATCATTAAAGGTTTGATTGTGGTTAGTATCTAAACAATTGTTGAATTTAATCTTTTATGTATTTTCATAAGGCATGATGTGAATAGTAAAGATTTGTGCTGGAGTATCTCAGAGTTGAAGGCAAAAGTAAACAATTTGGAGAGAGTATAGCCAAGATTGTATACGATGAAAGACATTTAATAATCATGAATCGGAACAAGTATGAACAATGAAACATAGACATTGATAAAGGTTTAGTGTTACGATTTTATTCATGATGACGTTTGTGCGCGGAAAACAGTGAAGACAACACGATGGTGACAGTTTTGGCAAATATAATCGTGTTGGCAAATGTTAGGATATCTGACTGTATTTTCAGTGCACTGATGATGATTGTTTTGAACATCTGCCGAGACGATCCGAGCGGCTGAGGTTGAACTGATTCTGGTTCCGGTCCGACTTGGGTTGGACGCCGAGAGGTCTGGTCAGCTACGCAGGAGCCACCCAGCCGAGTTACTTCCCCCTGTACTGAGGACCGTGTGCGGTTCAGATGGGAACCGTGTGAGGGCCGCCTATGCGTTGCTGTGTCTTCAGGGGTGGTAATTCTGTATCGCGTACAGGAAGGTCTACGCCAAGGAGTGTTTCATTCTAGTTTGAAAAGGAAATCTGAAAAAAAAATAACTTAAACGACTTTGAGTAATAGGTTATGAAAGTATAAAAAGAAAGGCCTTAATATGCGCATATTTTTTTCAGAGTGTTGAACAGAGCGAATACAAAAAACAAGTTTTCATAAATCAGTTTGTTTATTTTCATTTCACCATTGCATTTGTAAATATCATTTGTTTATTGTTAAATATGTTGTGTATGCTTGTGAGTATGAGTGAGGGAAGTGTGTGCTGTTAGAGGGACGGGTGGGTAGTTAGTACGTTTGGGGAATAAAAGAGTTGTTTCGTTAACTTACCACTGGTGTTTGTGTTCTTATTTAGTGTGTGGGTGGGGTGTGCTCGGGTCGTAAGGGCTAACAATGTTCGCGGGATTCTGACCTACGTCAGCGTCACGTGACATTAATTGGTGGCAGAGGTGGTATAGAATAAGATTAGGGGGAGGTAACTGTTTAGGTAATTAGGTAGTGTAGTGGGATTTGTGTAGTTGTGTGTACCAGTGGTCGTGTGTGTACGTGTCTGTGTACGAATGTGTTCTAGCGGGCGGTTGGCGGGAGTGGGAGTGTGTTGCACTGAGGGCCACGGCCAGAGAGTGCGGCACGCGTGAACGGAGGGGGGCGTGAGTGTTTGCCTCCTGCCATTTAGGTACCAGGTGGTAGGAACCCTCTGGCTCTTGTCGTTGTCTGTCTAGTTATCATTCGTTGTCTAGTCCTAATCGTTTTCTGTTTTTTGTTGGGCAGGTGTCCTGAGGGGAACCGTCGTCACCGCCGGGTCGTCGGGCATTCGTGCCAGGGATGCCGCCAAAGAAGGAATTACGATCAACTCGGATGGGGAGTGGCGCCACCGCGGGGCCCAGCGCTGAGTCCGCGGGAAGCGAACCGGGGGACGAGTCCCAAGGCGAGGAAGAAGCCATTTTGGCTACCCCATCAGGGAAGAAAACCACAGTGAGTACGCTTACTCATACCCCTGGTGCGACAGGTCTGACTCTTGGTGATAACCCGGAAATTAAAGAGGGGTTAGGAACTAGGGTAAGCTCGCATGAGCACATCAAACAGTTAGGGGAGAGTTTAGGCCTCACGGGTGCAGCATTAGCGCAGTTTGTGATAGCCGAGGTCAGGCGTAAGGGAAAGCAGGAGGTTGCTGAGCGTCTCTTGGAACGTAGGTTAGCTGCAGAACGGGAAGCCCGTCGGGATGAATTAGCAGTGGCCGAACGTAAGATAGCTGCAGAGAGGGAGGCTGCAGAGCGTAGACTAGCCGCAGAACGGGAAGCTCGTCAGGAGGAATTAGCAGCCGCCGAACGTAGGTTAGCCGCAGAGAGGGAAGCTACAGAGCGTAGACAGGCCGCAGAGAGGGAAGCTCCTCAGGAGGAATTAGCAGCCGCCGAGCGAAGGCTGAAGTTTCAGATAGCTGCGTCAGAGAAGAAATCCGAAGCGGATAGGAAAGCGTCAGAGGCGAGTAAGTCCTTTTCATTAAAGATGAAGCCGCTAGACGACAAAGAGGATGTCGAAGCGTACCTACAGATGTACGAAAGGGTAGCCGTGACGCAAGGTTGGCCGAAGGAGAAGTGGGGGGTACGTTTGGCTCCATTGTTACAGGGAGAGGCCCGTGACACTTATCTCAGGCTAACTGTTGAGCAGAGCAAGGATTTCGGGGTGGTAAGGGGGGCGTTGCTTAAGAGGTTTAGGCGAGACGCCGAGTACTACCGCCGTCAGTTTCGAGAGGCTAAGAAAGAACCTGCAGAAACTTTTCCTCAGCTGTATGTTAGGCTAAGGACCGCAGTAACGCGCTGGTTTGCTTTAGCTGACAAAAACATCGAAGACGTTGCAGTAGTATTAGACATGTTTCTGGCCGAGCAACTGTATGGGGTCATGAATCCGGAATTAGAGATGACTGTTAGGGAAAAACGCCCGAGGAATGGGGAGGAAGCAGCAGAGCTGGCACAGCTCCATCTCGATGCTAAGAGGGCAGTTACACGTCCACCTATGGGGGGTCCCTTCAAGTTCAAAAAGGATAAACAACCTAACAGAGGTACAGGAACCAAGGTAGAAACCAAAGGGGAACAGTCTAGTTCGGGGAAGAAGCCGGAAGAACGGCTGTGTTTCAAGTGTCACAAACCAGGACATGTAGCCCGGAATTGTCAGAAAAAAGTAGCCGTCAACCAAGTGACAATAGCTCCCGAAACGTCAACCACGATGACAGGGCCGGTAACTGTAGGGGTGAAAACCATAGTACCTTTTGACCCCTGGAGTAAGGGATTAGCCCAAGGGAGAGAAGTCCGCATTATGCGAGATACAGGTGCCGACATGGGTGCGATTGCAGCGAAGTGGGTGCAGCCAGAACAGTTATCAGGGAGGCATGTTGACGTCAATCCCGTAGACCACAGCAAATCGGCTAAGTATCCTACTGCTTGGGTTGAGTTAGATTCGCCGTTTGTAAGGGGGAAAATCGAACTCATAGTTGTTGAGCACATGGGACCAGACGTTATACTTGGTAATTGGGTGACTTTCGCTGACGGACAACGTAGCCCAGTGACCGTAGACGCTAGTGAGTGCGCCATGGCAGCAGCTGTCCAGACTAGAGCGCAGGCAAAGAGAGAAGAGAAGGGGGAGGGTCCTTTGAAGTTGAGCAAGCAGGTCGATCTTGATGTGACACCTTCTCAATTGATAGAGTGGCAAACCCAAGACGAGACTTTGGCCAGAGCACGTAAGCTGGCAGATGAAGGTAGGGCCATCACCTCAGGAAAGGGACTGGTAGAGTTCTGTAGGAAGAAGGGTATTCTCTACCGAATGTACGCAAAAGGTGGAAGTCAGATGTCACAGTTGGTAGTACCAAAGCAGCTGAGAGAGACGGTAGTCAGACTAGCGCATGATCCGCCGATGGGGGGACATTTGGGAGGGAAGAAGACCCGAGAGAGGATATGGGGGACCTTTTATTGGCCTGGTTTGTGCAGTCAAGTCAGACGGTACTGCGAGTCATGTGAGCAGTGTCAGAGGGTAGTGCCGAGGGGAAGGGTGCCCCGAGTTCCTATGCAGCACTTACCTTTGGTAGAAGAACCATTCCAAAGAGTAGCAGTGGATATAGTGGGCCCCATCACACCAGCATCCGACAGGGGAAACCGGTTCATTTTGGTGACAGTTGACTATGCTACTAGGTATCCCGATGCCGTTCCTTTGAAGGGGATAGACGCGGAAAGGGTGGCCGAAACACTTTGGGAGATCTGGTCCAGAGTAGGTATCCCGAGGGAAGTACTCACAGACCAAGGGTCACAGTTCACTTCTCAGGTTATGAAGGAAGTCAACAGGCTACTCTGTATTCAGGGCCATTGTACAACACCATATCATCCGCAGTCGAATGGATTAGTAGAAAGATTCAATGGTACTTTGGTGGCCATGTTAAAGAAATTAGCGTCAGAAAACCCAAAGAGCTGGGATAGGTATATTCCCGCACTCCTGTTTGCATACAGAGAAGTACCCCAAGAATCAACAGGTTTTTCGCCGTTCGAATTGTTGTATGGGAAGACAGTCCGGGGACCGATGTCCGTGCTGCGGGATCTGTGGACTAAGGAGCAGATGGAAGAAAACATACGAGATGCTAGCCAGTATGTTGTAGATCTACGGAATCGCATCGAGGAAACGTGCAGGTTAGCCCGGGACAATCTGAAAGCAGCATCGAAGAAACAGAAACAACATTTTGACAGGAAAGCTAAGCAGCGTTGTTTCATAGCAGGCGACAGGGTGTTGTTATTGCTACCTGTAAAGCACAACAAACTGGAGATGTCGTGGCAGGGACCATTTGAGGTGATAGAACGTGTGGGCCAGTGTGATTATCGTGTACGTGTGGGCAGCAAGACTAAGCTCTATCATGCCAACCTGCTTAAGAAGTTCCAGGAACGAGTTGCGTTGTCCACAGTAGTAGTGGAGGAAAGGGATGAGGATGAAGAGGAAGAGATGTCAGTGCTGAGGGGGGATGTACCAACAGTCCCTTTAAAAGCGTCAGAAGGTCCAGCAGACATACACTTAGATCCCAACTGTCCCGAGATCCATCCCGAGCTGAGAACTTTGGCTAGTCAGTACAGTGATATTCTCACAGATTTTCCGTTAAGAACCAGCCTGGACACGTGCGAAATTCGCCTGGTGGATGAAATACCTGTTAGGACAAAACAGTATCCATTACCTCATTCACAGCTGGAAGTCGTTAAGACTGAAGTCGAAACCATGATGGAAATGGGGGTAATAGAGAGAGCAAATTCGCCATACAGCTCGCCGATCGTACTGGTCAGAAAGAAGGATGGGACTATCAGGTTTTGTGTGGATTTCAGGAAGCTGAATCAGAAAGTCATATTCGATGCCGAGCCGATGCCAGACATCGAGTATTTGTTTTCACGTCTAGCGAAGGCAAGATATCTCGGCAAGCTGGATTTAGCAAAAGGATATTGGCAAGTACCCATGCTTGAAAGTGACAAAGCGAAAACAGCATTTACCACACCAGCAGGCCAATTCCAGTGGAACGTGATGCCATTTGGACTGAAAACAGCAGGGGCAATCTTTTCGAGAATGATGAGGAAGCTTCTGGTACCGTTGCATTTGTCAGAAGTGAGTAACTTCATGGATGACGTCATGATAGCGTCCGAGACTAAGAAGCGCCATCTACAGTGCATAGCCATGATCTTCTGTAGGTTGAGAGAGGTTCAGTTGGCAGCCAGACCTACGAAGTGTTACCTAGGTTTCAAAAAGCTAGAGTATCTTGGACACACTGTAGGGAACGGTCAGATCAGTCCTGAGGAAGACAAGATGCAACGCATCAAGGATGCGCCGAGACCGCAGACAAAAAGACAGGTTAGGTCATTTTTGGGGTTGGTGGGCTATTATAGGAAGTTTGTCCCAAACTTTGCAGCCATAGCCGCTCCATTGACAGACTTGACAAAAGGGGGTAAAGCAGGGTCAGTGACGTGGTCCGATATGTGTGAGACAGCTTTCGAAACGCTGAAAGCCAGGTTGTGTTCGGGTCCTGTGTGCTCGCTGCCTGACTTTGATCGTCCGTTCGTCCTGCAGACAGATGCGTCAGAGGGAGGAGTAGGGGCGATGTTATGTCAAGACAAGGGTAGTGGTTTACAACCGATCGCATGCGCCAGTAAGAAACTGTCAAAAGCAGAGCGTAATTACTCTACCATAGAAAAGGAATGCCTAGCCATAGTTTGGGGTGTCCAGAAGTTTAGACAGTATCTTTATGGCAGAACCTTTGTGGTACAAACCGATCACAGACCGCTACAGTATTTACAGCAGGCGAAAACTACTAGCAGTAGGCTAATGAGATGGGCGCTACAGTTACAACCGTTCTCCATCCGAATAGAGAACATCCCAGGAAAGGAAAATGTACCAGCCGATTTTCTTAGCAGGAACATTTAGACAGAATGTACATCACTTGAAGGGAGTAAAAGAAAAATAGTCAGGTAGCCAGAAGGTGATCAAACCCGGGTGTTTGATCTGGGGGGGGGGGGGGGGGAGGTGTGTCACGCGCCGGCTACCATACATTTTTTTTAACTGTACACAAACCCGTGTTTTTCGTAAGTTAGTTGCTATTTCTCGTTTAGCTGTCAATTCCGAGCAAGAGTGCACATGTAAATGATATAGAGAGAGGGAACCAGCTTAGGCCTGGCCGACCGTTTGCTGAGCATGTTCACTATTCTAGAAAGTTACAACGGGTATTGTACTGAAGTGATAGAGGTCAGTCAGTCAGAAAGCGTCAGAGAGAACAGACGTCCGCACCGAGGGTAGGACTAGGCGTATATCTATGTGTTTGATATCCTTAGTAAGCAGTAGTGGAAACTCTATTGGATCCCCTGCAAGGCCAGTTTCAGTAACCCTGACTTGGATGCCCTGTGACCCGGAGGATGTGCGGCGGGGACTGAAGGACGCCTCAACTTGTCTTGTCTTGTATTGTGTTGTCTGCGTGCCAGTTGGGGTCTTATCACCAGTGGAGGTAAATACTCATGCTTTTCTTTAGTGGCGTGCCGCATTCTCTGGTGTATGGATGTGTAAATAGGTAAGCGTGTAGAATGTAGGCTAATATTGTTTAGACATTATGTTAAGTCATAGGTTTGGTAGTAAAACATTCATAGGGGGGATTTTATTCTGTTATTTTATGATGGATTTTTCTTCTTATTATTATTTATTTAATAGGAAATAAATTATTGAATACAGTATAATCGTTTTATTAAATGAAGGGAGAGAATTATTCTGTATATATACATTGCTTTCATTATTTTCGCAAGGGAGATAATTTGACAGTATATAATCAGTATTTTTAAAAGGAAATTTAATAAGTATTTTAGTAGAGGAATGACTGCATTTAGAATAAAATATAAATTGAATGGAAGTATTTTTCATTGCTATATCATTAAAGGTTTGATTGTGGTTAGTATCTAAACAATTGTTGAATTTAATCTTTTATGTATTTTCATAAGGCATGATGTGAATAGTAAAGATTTGTGCTGGAGTATCTCAGAGTTGAAGGCAAAAGTAAACAATTTGGAGAGAGTATAGCCAAGATTGTATACGATGAAAGACATTTAATAATCATGAATCGGAACAAGTATGAACAATGAAACATAGACATTGATAAAGGTTTAGTGTTACGATTTTATTCATGATGACGTTTGTGCGCGGAAAACAGTGAAGACAACACGATGGTGACAGTTTTGGCAAATATAATCGTGTTGGCAAATGTTAGGATATCTGACTGTATTTTCAGTGCACTGATGATGATTGTTTTGAACATCTGCCGAGACGATCCGAGCGGCTGAGGTTGAACTGATTCTGGTTCCGGTCCGACTTGGGTTGGACGCCGAGAGGTCTGGTCAGCTACGCAGGAGCCACCCAGCCGAGTTACCTTCCCCCTGTACTGAGGACCGTGTGCGGTTCAGATGGGAACCGTGTGAGGGCCGCCTATGCGTTGCTGTGTCTTCAGGGTTGGTAATTCTGTATCGCGTAGCCTACAGGAAGGTCTACGCCAAGGAGTGTTTCATTCTAGTTTGAAAAGGAAATCTGAAAAAAAAAAGAACTTAAACGACTTTGAGTAATAGGTTATGAAAGTATAAAAAGAAAGGCCTTAATATGCGCATATTTTTTTCAGAGTGTTGAACAGAGCGAATACAAAAAACAAGTTTTCATAAATCAGTTTGTTTATTTTCATTTCACCATTGCATTTGTAAATATCATTTGTTTATTGTTAAATATGTTGTGTATGCTTGTGAGTATGAGTGAGGGAAGTGTGTGCTGTTAGAGGGACGGGTGGGTAGTTAGGAAGTTTGGGGAATAAAAGAGTTGTTTCGTTAACTTACCACTGGTGTTTGTGTTCTTATTTAGTGTGTGGGTGGGGTGTGCTCGGGTCGTAAGGGCTAACAATGTTCGCGGGATTCTGACCTACGTCAGCGTCACGTGACCCCATCACACAAGCCATTGGACAACACGATGACCTACTCACAGTGGTGAAGAAACGGAAACTCCGATGGTATGGCCACGTCACCAGATCATCAGGCCTATATATATCTACGAATCCAAAGTTTGCAGAAGTTGTTCGTAACTTTACGCTTTTAATGGAACCTATCTCGTTTTACTATTACTCTTTTGTATTGCTAGATATTATAATTGATTTGGCGTGTGCAAGTCAATTTGTAGCTAACTCCAGCTTGCTCATCTCAAAACGACAGAAGCGAAGCAATATAGAAGAATGGCAGGAGTTCAGAGAGAGAGAGAGAGAGAGAGAGAGAGAGAGAGAGAGAGAGAGAGAGAGAGAGAGAGAGAGAGAGATGGCAAGCCATTCAGATGTATTTCCAGACACTCTCACATACATAGCTGATAAAATAGGCATTTTCATACATGTTGATAAGTGTTGATTTTGTTGGCGGTGTTGTTCCTTGAAGAAGCGAAAGGTTACTATAGAATGAAAGGCCACGATGTGAACTATCTGCAAGCCAATGTTTAGATGCAGTGCAACACTTGTTTACAAAATGGCGAAGCACAATGACCTATTTTGGAGAAAGTACAAATACCAATGATCCAACAGACCTCGCAATAATTCAATTACGCACTAAGTGAAAACGACGAATTTCGTTTCAGTTATTCTTGAGGTCATTCAAAAAGTGTTTTGAACTAAAAAGTGAAATTCAGAGCAACGGATCGACAACCGGACTTCTACTGAAGGATGGCCCGTGATTTCAAGTACACCTATGCCAAAATGGCCCGTGATTTCAAGTACACCTATGCCAAAACGCAAAAGATGTTTAACAACAAAATGACGCCAGTGACCTTGATCTTTGCGGTAGGACACGGGAGGCAGGCCACTAACCTAGGTAAAGTTCCCTGTGAAGTTTGGTCAAAATGCGTTCAGTTGTTCTTGAGATAGGGCTTTCAGAGAGACTGACATGTGGCTCCTTATGATTCCCGACTGTTTCAAACCAAAATCGGTAAAGTGGCTGTGTAGATAATGTAACAAACAAACAAACAAACCAGTGTCGAACAGAAAAGTAAAACACCGACCGCTTGAGCGACCACCTGACCAGCACTGGGCTTGCCATGAAATTAGGCTATTGGCCATGAATTGAAGCACCTGTGCAGCCAAAAAATAATTAACAACATTTAGCCCTTTTTGATATATAATAGTTCAAAACGTGTTGAGCAAAGAATTGATCTCAGCGACCTTGACCTTTGATTGAGTAAAGCGATGGCATGGCAGCTGGCCACTACCCTAGATAATGTTGCCAACAAAATTTTTTGGAACAAAATCTGTCCATTAGTCCTTGAGCTACCGGTGTGCAAATGACCGAAAGACGGCTGAGCGACATTTGGCTCAATCTAATATCCCACTATTTCAAAATATTTCCAGATAATTTGGAAATAACAGTACAAGCTACTAAACTAGCACACACCTTCTCCAATGTGCAATAGTTTCTGACAATTTATTTTTACAATAATAACAATTTAACTTTTACAATGTTCTAACTGAAAAGAAAAACTTTTAAAACTGTAAAAATGGTATTTCACAATTTCAAAAAATGCTAATGCACCAAAATTTAATAAATTAAGAGTGCTACTCTACAACAATGAGTTAAAAGTGAAATTCAACAAACAATTTATTATATTTAAAGATTCGAACATGTCATTGAAATCAATAAATAAAGAGTGAGAATCAGCAATCAGTATACCATGTAGTATACTGATTGTTGATTCTTATTACAGAGTGGTACCCAACAATCAATATAATAAATTAAAGAGCGACACTTCACGAACTAGTTAATAAATTAAAGAGTGATGCTTAAGAAATAATGTAATGAATTTAGTATTGGAATTTAACAATGTAATAAATTAAGAGTGTGATTTCATTAATATTTTAATAAATTTAGGATTGTACTCCATAGCTGAATAAATTAGGCCCTTAACAAATACATCAATAAATTAAGCGTCTTCAAAATAATGTACAAATTTCGGGACTTTGATCAAAATCAACTTGAAGCTACAATTTACTATTTATTGTATACTTTCAAATGAAAGAAAATCAATCAGTTTACCAGATAAATCTAAATACAATAATAATCTGCAGATGTTTTTGCCTTATCTAAAATATTACTGTCTCTCCTCCAACCCCTATGATTTGGCCTGCTCCCAGCCATTTATGTATGTCTATGTATTGCACAAATGTTTAATGAGTGTGTGAATGCCTGAGGGAGCGTTTTGAACTGTCCCTAAAAAGCACCTTATAAATATCCTTTTTACAGTCTCGTCCCCTATAAGCTTATGTGTCCGGGGACGTTAATCTATTTTAACTAACTTTAACTAAAAAATCCTTTTTACAAATATTAAAAAATATCATAATTATAAAAAATTATAAATGATAACGATTTTGCAATTTATGATTGCAATATGTACCAATTTGACAATTTCTGACTGAATTATAAATCGATTTAGCAGGTTCTCCTTACTCCTTGTCCTTCTTTTGCGTAGTCTATTTTCGGTCAAACGTGTGCTATTCCGTTTTACAACTAGGAAAAAAATATATTAAGAAAAAATCATTATTATTAAGATGTTTACCAATATATTTTTCATTATTTTATTATATATATATAAGTACATCAAATTCAATTAATTAAAATATCTATTACACTTCGTAAGTCAGAGGTGTACAGTTGTCACATTTATGTTATAAATTCATTGTTGATATTCTGCAATTTCATTTTGCCAAAAGTGATGACCGCATGACAAGATTTCAATGATATACGCATTCTTGAAAACGTTATTACAATGTAATTAAGTTAGAGTTAATGCACTATATAATGTAATAAAGCGGGCAGTGCTATGTACAAGCATCAAGCGATAGGGATGACATCCACGTCCTCCAGATCTTGAGAAAGACAGGTTCCACTGCCAGACGAATTGGAGTCTTGGTTCTCAAGGGCAGCCAAGGTCACCATGGTGTGGCGGTCGTCGCTAGGCAACTGGGACCACATGTTGGAGATGATGGTTGCCAGAGAGTTGGCGTCATGTCCGTTACCCAGCTGTATCTTCAGGCCAGGCGCCACTTGCTGGTAGTATAGCAGGTACCTGGTGCACAACACTACACATACACTGCCAGTTAGCCGCTTAAGGCTGAAAAGAGGGGCTGGGGTTTCTTTTTCAGAATCCAAATCCTATTGGGGTCATTATATTCAAAAATCAATTCAGTCTTTGCTCTTAAGTACAGGCTATCAGTAAGTCTGCTTGCTTTCCAGTCTGATACTTATTCTTTCTGTCAGGAAGTATGTCAAGTCAATTAATACAAACTACAGAGCTGTCTTTCAAAAGATAACTATCTGTTGAGGGTTTTAAACATTTGCTTGGAAGCCTCTAGACACTGGCCAAACACAGGATCTAAATCACGCCTAACAACAGTCGTACTCAAACAGCGAGCCAGTCTCATCATATCTGTCATTCCGTAAGCCAGGTTGGTTTTATTCAGTCAACCATACAGTGATTAAGTCAGTCAAGAAATTGGAAATCAGAAGTTATGATAATTTACCCATCAAAATCGGACCAATCGGTATTACAGTCAAACAACCCAGTTATGATTGGCTCTCCAGAAACTTCCGAGTCACCAGCTGCTTCGTCATTCCCCAAAACTCTGAAAACGTCAATTCTGTTCTTACATATCATAGAACAAGTTGTTCACGACGCCAGTATTATAATAATGATGGAAGTGACAAGAACGATGATGATAATAATGATGATGCAGGTTTATCAACGGAATTCGTCAGATCAGCAGAAACGATGAAGTCTTATATAAGCGCAATTTTCCACATGAGAAAATACCTTCAATTCGCTTGCATACATGGAAACAGAACACCACCTACTGCACCAAGCAGTCTGCGCTGTAGCAACGTTGATATTAGATATCTTTATCATAAATTCATTGTAATATCATGTTAATAAGGGGGATAAAAACATACCCCAGAAGGTTCTTGCGACATTTTGGGTTGTTTCCTCCCTCACAGGTTGTTGTGATGTATTTGCAGTCTCTCCTTAGTCTCTTGCTGAAACAAAAAAAATAAATTTAATAAATACATAAATGAGTTCAAACCTGATGCAGTCCTGCGCTTTTTGTTTAAATCTATTCTTTAAGTTGTTAAACTTGCTATTTAAGAACAATTTACTTTAGTTTTGAAGGAAAAATCAAGAGCTGTTCTAATGTGAAAGATGTGATTCAAGCTAGATAGCATCCTGCTACTATAATAATTATAAATATTCATTCAAAGACTCCAAACCAATCCAATGTTCAGGGGAGACAAAACGTTGTTTTAAAACACTAATCTCCCTTGTACAGAACACGACACTATGCCAAAATGGACAAGCTAGGGAGGTTTCTTCAGCCTATTACAGCATTTGATACCATTGTGGGCGTGTTTCCATAAGTATCGACCCGTGATATGCAACTGACGAGCTAATCCCCGGATTTTACCTATAATTAGATGATTCTAAACTATTTTACAATGATGTTGTACCATTTCTTCTTGCACACGGCTCTCCTCTTATTGCGAAACTGCGGATCGTCTTTGTACGCACTGGGCATTTTCTGAGGTGTCCTGCCAAAGTGAAACACAGATAGTGCACATTACACATTAAAAATACAGTCAATCAATCAAACCAATCAATCAATAAATGTTTATTATGTTTTCTGGTCTGTTATTCCACACAATGGGGATAATTCTTACTTTCCTTGCCGTATAGACTTAGGCAACGAATAGAATTCGACACACTCAGAGTAGCCCAAAGGCAATAATAAATTCAACAACATGGTGTGAAATTTAAATTAAATAAGATTTTCAATAAAAAAAACTAAACAAAACTAGAGAAAGTAATTCCAGCATCCCGCCTCCATACCAAATATAGCAGAGGTATAACTACAGACGCATACAGGCCTGATCTAAAAACAAGTTTTAAAAATCTTATAAGGTTCAACCGATCGCACAGAACTCCCCCTCCTCCACTGATTCGATAGACCATACATACTTATGAAGCGGCGAACGTTTGGTGTCCACAAGGTCGAAGTTTTCCATGCACAACAGACTCTGATCAGTGCCAAAGTCACCAAGACCTTCGATGTCACTCAAGCCAGACTGAAACACATATTGCTCAGAATAAAAACAAACTACCCAAAGAGAGCGGTGCCAAATAATCAGCAGTAACTGGTCGCTGAACGCCTGTAAAGATGGAAGCCAATAATTTTATATCTAGAGCATCTGCATTGCTCATGGTAATCTGGTAGTAATTGTTTTCATTAATCAGGTAATTGTAAAATCCGAGTATATTGACCTTAATTTTAATTAACTTACCTTAATCGAGGCTAACCTTAACTAACATTAAACTGTCCACAGTACCTGCGGCACTCTTGCGTCCATGGCGCTGCCTAGTGTCCACATGGAAGTTGGAGAAGCGAGAGCAGCGTCTGACATGTAAGGTTCCAGCATAGTCGTGGGCGAAAACGTGGGCAGACGGCTCTGGGACATGCCTTCTGTTTTGGGGGGACTTAGGACCGCATCACAGTCTTCACACATCAACAAACTTTCATCATCATCATCATCAATCATCATCATCAATCATCATCATCATCAATCATCATCATCATCATCATCATCATCATCATCATCATCATCATCATCATCATCATCATAACAACAATAACCACAACAGCAAGCAGCAGCACCTTCATCAACAAAATCATCACAGTCATCGTCCAATAACATGTTAAGAGAATATAAAATAACGATTCAGATTCTGAAAATATTATTTACATTGCTTGGTATATATATACTGTTTAAAACCAGGAAAGATGAGTGGATTCCATTGGGTTGATTGTGTATCGGGGACAGTGAGTTGTAGTCAGAAGCATTTGGTCCTAAATCTGAGTAAGCTCAATGCTTTATTCATCATTTAAAAAATCAGCACCATCGCCTGCTGTACCAAAATCATCATCGCTACCATCATCATCATTAATGGTACACAGGACAGAGGAGAGACCTCTGGAGAGGGAAGCCCGATTCATCATCATTCAGTCATCCACCATCACCATCGATCGTCGTCAATAAATCATCAGCAGCACCGTCATCAGTCGTCATCGATCAATCACCACCATCACTTTCATCATAAATAATAATCACCTGTGGCTCTGGAAAGAGACTTCAGAGGGGTGAAGCCAGACCCACTGGCAGTCAACACAGAAGAGAAACAGGCATCCTTTTTGATCCCTTCCTTCTTCCCGTAAAACGCACCAGACGAGGCCAGGCTGAAATCCAGCTAAAGCAGACGATCGCCAAACACACAATAGTTACATTTGTGTATTACATTATTAGCCTTCTTTATAAATTTAACTGATTTTGTTAATTAAGCCATGAAAGTCTGGCTAAAATCCAGCTATTTTTCTCTTATTGTCTATTTCTCCCAAAACTGATTGACTTACCTTTTTACAGACGTTGGACATTCCGCCCAGGTTGATCTCCTTGACCCCTTTATTGGTGAGAATTTGGCTGGTTGCAGAGTGAGCAGACGTGATGGTGAGGTGAGCTGAAGTCAGATCCTCCTCAGACACTTGAGGAAGCAGGACGTCATCATGGTCAAAAGCTGCGTAGGTCTTACGAGGGGTCACCAGAACTGGCACCTAGTAGTCAGGAAATGTCAGGAGATTGAGTGTAACTGAAGATGTCAAGGCATAAGAAGAAAAGAAGAAGAAGAAGAAGAAATTAGATGGGCAAAGCCCATAAGACTCACATGCTCCTTATGGAACTAGCTATATTTAACATCAAAACCTCCGGTTCCAAATACACTCATGTACGGTCAAATGAACTACATAAAAATGTGTACTAGGCATACAAAAGTTACCTTAACCTTCAGATGATCCTTTTTTTTTTATTTAATTTTTTGGGACACTTTATTGTCCCTTTTAATCGGGAAACATGACATCTGATGCTCATGTATGATCAAATAACCTAATGTTGTTGCATACTATGGGTAAAATATAGAGCCATTCCACTGTACACCCCCGTTGAGAGTCAGGGTTTTCTGCATAACTATAAATAGTATCCCTACTTTGTGGAAATTTATTGCTTTAAATTACCACTGTTTCTGTCATTCTCATTTGTTTTATCTCATTCCTAATCTTTTCTATCAATCTACTATAATAATCTACTATCTTCTTCCCTAGACCAGTCACCTACCTTTTTTTCTTTAAAACCCTCCCCATTTGTGTATGTGGTCTGTTGGGGACATAGAACGCTTTCTGCAAAATGGTCACTAGGGCTTTCTATGGTAGGCCTATTAGTATTTAGCAATTTAGGTATTTTATATGTATGTCTTTTGTTAATATTTTATATGGTGTTTATATTCTATTTTGTTTTTGTAAACGAAGGTTCCATAAATTAGAGTACAGCTTCAGCGTCCCCTGCATAGGAGGCCTTTATTGTAAAGTGACCGGCTGATGAAGTATTACCATTAGGGTTATTTCAGCAGATCTTTAATACGGATCGGGGATGAGTCATCTTTCAACCAAGTTTGTAGTCCGCTGGATCCTGCTATAAACAATAATCAATTCCACTGTACGATGAAAATTGTTAAAACATAATTTTGCAAGGCCTAAAATACCTTGACCTGTTATTGTAAGGTCTAAAATAACCTTGACCTTCAAGATCAACGTAAAAACAAAACATAATAGATCAATCTATTATCTCTAAATTCATCATGTTTGGACTTTTATAACTCATAGTTTAGGGTGTAGGTCCCTTCAAAGTACCCTATATACACCGACTTTGGTTGTTGTTGTTGAATCAAGTTTTATTCATCAGATTAACATAAGTTGTACTGATACCGACTTTGGACAGTTCCAGTGACCAAGATTGACTAAATTTGAATAATATTTTGTGTTTCATTGATATCTATTATGCATCAAGAAATTTAGAATCATAAGTTCATTTTCAATAACTTATTTTTAAAAATATAAACTTTTGAAAATTTTTCATTTTTTGACCAACGTCAGCTGATTTTGTGAACTTGACCTTGAAATGAAGTCAATCATTCACTAATCATTTTTCAGGTATCATAGCTGTACACCATCTTACCAAGTTTGGTTGCAACAGATGAAATAGGTTCTCAGAAATTATGCCACTTGCAAGTTTTGCACAGACGGACACCGGACGGCAGACAGAGAGACGATGGACAATTTGTTAAAAGTATAATTTTTGGGTTATTTAGGCCTTCTTTCGCACAGATTTGCACAAATCTATTTTTGAGGAGGGGTGAGTACATAGACTCACATTTCTATGCATGCGAGTCAAAACTAGAAGGATCCTGTGATTTCTCTGTGATATAATAAAGTTTTAGTGTTTCAGGTGAGTGACAGACAGACAGAGAGACGGACACAGAGAGAGAGAGGGATGGATGGATGGGGAGAGAGAGAGAGAGAGAGAGAGAGAGAGAGAGAGAGAGAGAGAGAGAGAGAGAGAGAGAGAGAGAGAGAGAGAGAGAGAGAGAGAGAGAGAGAGAGAGAAAGAGAAGAGAGAGACCGGATGTGAATTGCTAAACTTGATGTCAAACAGCTAACAATTGCTTCTCACTTTAATAACGAACAACCGCTTTAAAGCATGGCAATTCAAAACATGCACAAAAGTAAAGAAATTAAAAACATGGAAAACAAACGATGTGTGGGGTAACAGTGTCATGCATTTTTTGAAAATGAACTTCACTTAAAACCTGTCACACGCACATTAAAACTAACTTAGCTTACATAATCCAAATGGCTATGCGTCTTGTGTTCCAAAATGAACCTTATATAATTATATAAACCAACTTCTATACGTTTTGTCAACAAATCGACTGTATGTTTTGTCATGTATACGTTCTCAAATGGCTTTTTAACTTTACAAAAAGCATGGCATTTGCACAAAACGTCTTGCAATGTAATTAATTTAACTTGATTGTTAAGACTTATGCAATCCGTTCTTATAAAATATAATTCTAGACAACAAAGAAAAACATCGATAGATAATGTAGAGATTGTAAATTACAGATTCCACTGTTTTTCTAAAAGGAGATATAAAAATCTCAAAGAAAACACACACCAAAACTGTCATCATAGTAATTATTTTCTATAAATACAGAATTTCTCGCCAAAAAATGGCTTGTCCCCCATGATTTCAAACACGCAATAATCATTTAAAACATTCTGAAGTAATTTGAAATCTTGATTTACACAAATTACAATTCTTAAGCAAAAATGCATACATATAGCTCTAGAGAAAGCATCTAAAATCCTTCTTAACTTATGACCCTGATTGTACATCCTAATCAGTAATACAAAACATAATCCATCCATTATCTATCAAGCGAAAATATTTTTTTTATTTTTATAATATGCTGATTATTTTTTTCTTCAAATTTTTTTTCTTCAGATATTGGCCGTTGGCCTCGCCCTCCTCCTCCCCCCCCTCCCCTCCTCGCCCCATCTCTTTCCCACCCCTTTCCACCCCCTCCCTCCCCCCTCACAAAAAAAAAAAAAAGCTGAAAAATATTATCAATTTTCTTTTCCGTTCTAAATTTTGAAGATTTAAAAAAAAAAATGTAGCGTAAAGATGAAAAGTTCTAAGCTCCTTGTGCACTACACCCTGTAGTTAAAAGCCCACAGAGACATACTTGCAGACAGGTTAACAATACTTTTTTTTAGAAACAACCGAATTTTCAAAACCAGCTGAACATGTACAACTACCAAGTAACCATACATAAAAATACAAAAAATATTGACACTCAACAGCTGGATTTGTTTTTCTTCATTCCTTAAAACATAATTTATTTTGAAAGTTTAAAATGGTACTGATAATATTATGATTGCTTAAAAGAATAGGGCAGTGGTTTAGAAATTATTATGATCACATAATATTTGGTAAAGCTCATTAGATTTAAATAGACAGGACTGATTCACACAAAGGCTAAGATACTTCTAAATGTTACTGATATACAAATTCATTCCACTGAAGTTACTAATGACTACAACGTATAATGATCATATATGAAAACTCAAAACAATTAGACCCAATCACATTGGATTAAATTTAAATCGAACCTATCCTATCCATCCGTAACTCGAAGGTCGTTGGGGCACCACAGATGATCGTTTAACCAGCCTACTCTATCTTTCCCTGTCCTCAGCAACCCTGATGATTTCGCTCAGTGTCAAACCAGTCCATTCTCGAATGCTGTCCTCTAACCTCTTTTTCTGTCTCCCTCTTCTTCTACCTCCTTGCACTGTGCCTTGCAGGATGGTCTTTGCAAGATCTGATGATCTGGTGACGTGGCCATACCATCGGAGTTTCCGTTTCTTCACCACTGTGAGCAGGTCATCGTGTTGTCCAATGGCTTGTGTGATGGTCTGTCGGACTTCGTCATTGGTGATGTGCTGGGTATAGGAAAACGCCCAGAAGTCTTCTGTAGCACCTCATCTCCATGCTTTGTATTCTTCGATGTAGATCTGCTGTGAGGGTCCATGTTTTGCAAGCGTATACCAAGATGGAGAAGACAAGGGAGCGCAGCAGCCTTACCTT
Organism: Oncomelania hupensis; assembly: GCA_036898135.1. Lineage (NCBI taxonomy): Eukaryota > Metazoa > Mollusca > Gastropoda > Littorinimorpha > Pomatiopsidae > Oncomelania > Oncomelania hupensis. The sequence goes on from CM072517.1 coordinate 15,759,642, forward strand.
TGAATGTAGGCTGATGGTCTTGTCTTTCCAAATTGGCTTCAACCTCGCCAGGGCAGCAGTTGTTTGTGCGATCCTGGAGAGGACTTCTTGTCGGGACCCATTGTCTGATACAATGGCTCCTAAATATTTGAAGCTATGCACTGTGTTGAGGGATTGGCCTTGGACTTTGATGTCCGTGTTGATGCCATTGGTGTTGTTGGTCATCATTTTGGTCTTTCATAGGCTCTGGAGGTTGTGTCAAGCCTCTGTAACAGCTAATCAAGTTCTTGTTCCTCTCCAGCCAATCCATCAATGTCATCCGCAAAACGAGGGTTGGAGATTGCTCTACCCCTGTGCTGACTGTCACTGTGCCTTCGTGATCTGCAAGGGCATCTGAAATGATGCGCTCTAGGAAGATGTTGAAGAGTGTTGGAGAGAGTAGGCATCCCTGACGCACACAGATTGTTGTTCTGAACCAGTTTCAGATGGCGCTGTTGTGGAGGACTGCACTGGTAGCCAGCCTTGTCATATAGGCGTTTGATCACTTCAATAACGTTAGGGCTGATGTTGTACACTCTCATGGTTGCCCACAGAGCTGCATGCCAGACTCGGTCAAAGGCCTTCTTGAAGTCTACAAACACATGATATAGATGTTGTTGGTGCTGTAAGTATTTCTCGCAGATTATTCTGAGGTTGAAAATAAATAAATAAAAATAATAATCATAAGTAATCATAACAGAAAGGTAGTGTTTACAACCATTAAACAATTCAACCTTAACATTGACATATCAATATCATAATATTAAAAGTGCATATCGCGTACAATAATCACAATTATAACAAGTTTCCTATATGATTACACGATATAATAGATGCAATTTTCAACATCAGTTCATTTTCAGCTAATAATAATAATATGTTCTTTATATCATTATGCTGCCTGATAATAGTATCAATATTATTTTCTGTAAATAATTTGTTAAAAAACGGACAGTGTAATAACAGATGTTCAACATTCAAGGCGTTTGAACATACGCAATTGACATCTTTTGAAAATTAGTTTTCCAGGAATTTAATTTTAACTTGTTTATTAGGGAGGCACGGTGGCCTAGTAATGGTAGAGCTTTGGCTTGCGGATCTGAAAGTCCCGGGTTCGAGCCCAGGCCGGGGCATTGTGTTGTGTCCTTGGGAAAGACACTTTACTCCTGTTTCCTACTCCTTCGGATGAGAGTATAAACCGAGGTCTAGTCTGTGTTGCATACATTCCATCGTAATGGACTTTAAAGATCCTCACGCTCATGTCCTAGATGGGTGAATGCCGGTGACAAGAACACACCCAGCATGCACATAGGTCCTTCTCCCTGAACACAATTGATGTATATTTTTATACATTCGACATGAAAATTTAGCAGTAGAAGTTGGTTGAATAATACCTGTCCAAAATCGAATCATCCTACATTTGACATGAACAGATAGGGGAAATAAACCAGTTTCTCCCAAAATCATATTATTCATCATACAACGATGCAAATGAAACAACATTTTAAGGAACTTCATTTGCAACTTTTCTAATATAGCTATATTTTCATATCCCCATATTTCACAACCATATAATAATACTGGAAGAACCAATTTTTGATATAGGTCTAATGTGACACTGATAGATAATTCTTGACGTCTTGCATTGTGTAACAATGAAAATATTGTTCGAACTGCATGATCATAAATATTTTTTTTTGCCTTAAAAAATGTATCTGTTCTAGTAAAAACAATCCCTAAATATTTAAAAGAATCAACAATTTCAATACATTCAGAACCAAACGTAAAATTATGTTTTGTTTTTCTGTTCAAATTAAAAATTACTATTTTGGTTTTTGAAACATTAACTTCTAGTTTCCATTTGAAACAATACTGAAATAAAACATCAAGTGCTTTTTGTAACCCATTTTTTGATTCTGATAGAATAATAGTGTCATCTGCATATAGTAAAACCAGTAGACTGAAGTATGTATCAATATTTTTAGCATTATTCAGAGATGAGAATCCTAAAATGACAAAAAGGAGGAAAAATTCCAAAGTCTGTCGAGTGGCGAAGCTAGGGGGGTCCGGGGGCATGCTCCCCCGGAAAATTTTTGAAAAGATGGTTAAAATCTATGCATTTTCAGCCTTATTTTATGGGGTCAGATCAGTTGTTTTTGTGGTACTAAAATGCTGTTGTTAGCTCTCCACAGTTCAACACATAGGCCTAATGAATTTATTTCAAACATTAGTTAAGCCTTGTATTAAACAAACATTCATTTTGACTGCAGACAAGAATGGTTTAAATACCAATGACAAGACAAGGCTTTACCAATGCACATAATTACTGTCCAAAACAGAGTTGTACATTTATACACAGAATCAGTATGAAGCCTCACTGACACTCTTACGGTCACACCAAACAATAAAATCATAAATACCTTGATTGACTGTTCAAACAAGGTTTACAATTTCAAAATAATGTCTTGGAAAAAACACAACAAGGAAAGCAGAAATACGGATGGTTTCAGGCAGTAGTTCCTAAAACAGTTCTGATGCTATAATCATATATACATTATGAACAACTTCAGCCTTGAAGTCGTAGTCAGGCACTGAAGTCAGGCTGAAGTTTACAATTACGTCATGCACTAGGATTACAGTTCTTTGTGTATACAACATTCTCATGTTTTTTTTGAAGAATTGTTAAAAGTATAAATAAAAACTGGCAGGTACCAACATGCTATACAGTCTGCACACACACAATTATTGAATGAACTATGTACATGTACATGTGCATGTATTTTATAACTGAAGCCAGGCAACTATCCAGTTCTTGCTTTCTTGGCTGGTGGCTTTTGACTTCTAATCTCACTTCTCTTCCTCACCAACACCTGAAGTCGGGCAGTCAGAGCTTTCCTATGAGCCAGTCTGGCTTGTTTCTCTGCCTCTGCATTCAACTCCACATTTCTTTCGATCTTTTTGTCCTTCAAACGAATTAAGACTGTTGTGTTCAACTTTTCTTCTAACCACTTAAAAAAGTTCCACTTGTTTTTTACACCACTGTAGATGTGGGTAGCAAGAGCCTTTTCTCCAGGATTTAGTTTTCGAAGCATTTTACAAGTCGCGCTTTGTTCTAGACAATGGCTGATCAACCACGTGATGTTTTGGCTGTTCCATCGTTCGCACTACAACTCAGCGCATGAGAAAGGGCTTCAAGCGCCTATTTGAGTGACGTCACTATCAGCGGGAGTGTCTGGGAACAGCCGGAATCTTATGCGCAGAAAAACGGGAGGCTTAGATACGCAACGTCACTTCCGTAATGCGATGGCTAGTATCTAAGAGAGCCCCACGTACGTTTACCAGGACACACGGAAGAAAGAAATCGGTTTATATCGGCTTTTTACGGCAGCTTGGTGGATCGACGAAAACGCAGTGAGAGCGAACCAAATGACAACAATCCGCATGGGAATAACGAGTGGGAATAAGCTGCGAGATCGAAAATCAACAACTCACCCTAATCAAATACACTAAAATTTTCTCACCGGATTTAAACCGATCTCAAAAATGACCCTGGGACCTTCCGAAAGAGCGGATTTCCGCTAAAAAGCGGAAGATTCTCATCTCTGATTATTGATATTGTTCGTCAAAATGTTGACCGGTTGACAACCGTTATGTATTAAAAATTCTTCTAAATCATTTAAATACAAAGAAAATACTAAAGGTGATAAATTTTCTCCTTGTCTAAAACTTTCAAAAAATTCTGACTTGTTCCGGTTACACAAGATTTTATCTGTCTGTACATGCAACGTTTAAAACTTTCCATTTAATATTTTTACTCACTAGCTTCATCATAAGCCATGTCTCCAGACTGAATCAAATGCTTTTTTTATAATCAATAAAAGCACAGAATAAAATTTTTTTAATGTTTTTTTTAAAAATATCAATTAACATTTTTAGTACAAAAGCATGGTCAATTGTTGAGTTATTTCGTCTAAAACCAGCCTGATTATTTAACAAAATACTGTTGCTCTCTACGAACTCTGTAAGTCTGTTATTAAAAATACTTGTGAACAATTTACCAACACAACTTAAAGGTGTAATACCTCGGTAATTATCACAATTGGCTTTACTACCTGTACCTTTATATAATGGCTTTATCAAACCAATAACCCATTCTTCAGGTATTTCTCCAGACTTGAGTACTTTATTAAATAATTTGCAAAAAACAGGTGCTAATTCTGGCATGCTTCCTTAATTGTATTCCTTGTAAACTTCATCAATACCAGCTGCTTTCCTTACTTTTAAGGTTTTAACTGCTTTTAAAATTTCATCTACAGTAATTGATGCATTTAAAAATTCTATGTCAAAATCAACATCACACCTTACATTCTGTTCATCTTCATCGTCTCCCTTAACTTCAACATTTAAGTTTTTAAAATGATCATATAATTATTAAGTATTTATATCTATACTACATTCTGCTGTTGATGAACTCTTAACTCGCTTCCAATATTCTTTGGGATTAGTTGTACTTAAATGTGTTAATTCTTGTTGCAACTGAATTTTCATTTGCTTTGAAGTAGACAGAATTCAACTGTCCCTTTACACTATTTAGCTAACATATTTATTTCTTAATTTTATTAAATCTGTATAATCTATATCGAACGGAGCTCGTAAGTGTTCCCAAGGGGGTTACATTACATTACATGATTATTGCTTTAGGTCCAGCGGATTCTTCCGAGCCAAGTCAGGACCGGACAACCCCCGATCCGCATAAAAGATCTGCTGAAACAACCCTAGTGGTAAAACTGAATGCTCTCCACCAGCCAGTCACTTTACAATAAAGACATCCCACGCAGGGGACGCTGAGGCTTTACTCTAATTTATCGAACCCCCGTTTACATAAAACAAAATAGAATTCAAACATCATTATAAATTATCAACAAAATGCCTACATATAAAATGCCTACATTGCTAAATAATTACATCATAGGAAGCCCTAGTGACCACCTGGCAGAAAGCGTCCAATATTCCCAAGCTGATCCAACAGACCTCACACACAAATAAGGAGTCTTGTCCCGGAAGAGTTTTCAAGAAAAAAGGTAGGTGACTGGTCTAGCGAAGAAGAAGATAGTATAGCGGATTGATAGAACAGAGCAGGAATGAGACAGAACAAATGAGAAAGACAGCGACAGTGGGAATTTAAAGCACTAAATTTCCAGAAAGTGGGGATACTATTTCAGAGTTCATACTCAATTTGTTGTAAAAAATTCAAGGAGTTTTCAAGAAGATTTCAAGGATTTTTTTCAAAAATTCAAGGATTTTTTTCAAAAATTCAAGGAGTTTATTCAAAAATTCAAGGAGTTTTTAAAAATAGTAAACGCACATAATAATTGATAAATAGTCAAAATAAAGGATAAATCTTTTACCCAGTGATATCCATAAATAGTTTGCAGTCATGAATCTGATGGTGATACTGATGTTGATATTGATTATGAAATCTACACACATAAATATTGCACGTGGATGAAGTTGCAGTTATGATGATGATGCAGATACGGAGTCTATACACAAATAATAATTGTGAAACATGTTGTCCTTAGATACAAGTTAGAGAACTGTAAAAAGTCAGAAAGAGGTACCACCGCCGGCTAATTATAATTTTCAGTTATTTTAGTTTTTCCATCCCTTCATCAATCTGACGGGAAATCTTCTCCAGCTGGATCTTTATTTCCTTAGATTTGCTCCTCAGCGCATTTGACTGGATTAAACACACAATTGCCTCCAGGCATTTTTACCGATTCATTCAGCAAACACGCGCGGAAAAACGAAGGATGTACGGAAACCGACAAATGAGCGTGTGCGCGCGATAGCAAGGGAATGAACAATTTCCAGTGGAGGTTACTTCCCTTATCATTAGCAGACGACAAAAGTTACGATCATCGAACAGTTGATAACACAAATAATATTATAATTTTTGTTTTATAAATTTTTATTTTTCAATGCTTTTTTTTTTTATTTGACAATAAAATCTCTAAGTCAAGCAATGGATAGATACACTGGTTGAAATTTCAAGGAGTTTTCAAGGAGCTGAGGCAATTTGGCATTTTTCAAGGAGATTCAAGGGCCCTTGAACAAGACATCGAAAATTCAAGGAGATTCAAGGAGGTTCAAGGAGCGTACGAACCCTGTATTTATACTGAAACCCCTGGCACCCCAACAGGGGAAAACCACAGTTTCAGTTTCAGTTTGTCATCACATCTGCTGTATAATCGTAAATAATCTGAATATAAGGAATATGTTTTGCTCTTTAAGGAAATTCATTTTTGGAAGACATTAACACTTTGTCCGTTACAGAATTTTTAATACATAAACTTCTAATAAAATATTTTGAAGCTGCTAATTTACGTTGATCTGATTAAGATAGTATACCTGCTTCATTGTAACAACACTGCATGTTTGTATGCATTGGTACACCAAGAGCCAATTTTACTGCATCACTGTCTATACTCTGCAGTTTATTTATTATTGATTTTGGGGCTGAAAAATACATCTCCTGTCCATATATTAATTTTGATCTTAATAGAGAGGTTGCTAGATGTATTAACGTCTTTGTATCCTGACTCCAAGCTTGCACATTTATTATTTTCAATAAATGTAATCTTTGTCTTGCTTTATTTATTAAATATTCTATATGATATCTCCAACTCAATTTTGGAGTAAAATAAACACCCAAAACTTTTATAGCTTGTTTACACGCAAGCGGTTTTTTATATTTAATTCTGGTAAATATTTTGGATTTTCTCCACTGTTAAACAGCATTAAACTGGTTTTCTCACCTGATAATTCAAGACCATTTTTTGTCATATATTTAAACAAATTATTCAATTCATTTTGATAAAATTTTTGAACATATTCATCCACATAGCTATATCGTCAGCATATTGTACCACATGTGTATTGCTCGATAAAACCTTAGGAAGGTCGTGTATTAACACAGTAAATAAAAGAGGTGCCACTATATAGACCCTTGTGGAATACCAGTATTAACAATTTGAAATGAAGAGTATATTTTATCGATTCGTGTACCTATGGACATTTCATGTAATAAACTTTTTATATATATGTAGATATGTCCACTAAGACCTATCGATAGAATGCCACATACTGTCGTACGCTTTCCTTACATTAAAAAAAATGGCAAACAAACTTTTTCTTTTAGAAAACTGCTTTATAATATGACTTTAAATTTTAACTAGATGATCGGCAGTACTCCTACCTTTACGAAATCCTGCTTGCTTAACAGGAATTACGTTATTTTTTTCACAATAAAATAAAAGTCTCTGATTAACTATTTTTTCCATAAGTTTACCCACGCGTGAAGTTAAAGCAATAGGCCTATAACTATTAACAGATGTAGAAGATTTACACTGTTTGAGGATGTGAATTATTACAGACTGCTTCCAGACTTCTGGCACAGCTTTACTTTACCAACAAGTTTGGAAAAGGAGTGCAATAATTTCTTCCAATTTATAGGCAAATGATCTAACATCTGATAAGAAATACCACCAATTCCAACTGCTGAATTATTATTTTTAAAAGAATTCAAAGCCTCTGCCAGTTCCTCAAACTTTGACCATTTATCATCTCTGAGGTTTCTATAATTTCACCCTATCCAATAACTGAACAATTCCAGACACGAAATTCGTAATTTTTTAAATATAAATTTGACCTTTTTTACATTTTGATACATGCAGCCTAATCAAAAATCAATTTGACCTGTGGAAAAATGGCTAACGTCACATGCTTTTTAATTTGACCTGTGAAAATGACCTCAACATGTTTCAGCATGCAAAACGTACAATAATACTAACCCACAAGCTAAAACATAAAAGAAAAGACAGGCCACAGGCCAACGTGCAGAGAAACTACTGTCCGTAGAAACAAATAACTACAGCATGCTGACAGCCAGCAAAAACTCTTGGCTGGTGAACATCTTGTAAAAGTAATCGTCAATGTTATCTACCTCTTGCAGACTCTGGTGGTTGTGGTGGTGGTTGTCAATCAGCGGTTGATCATGGCGTTTGACCACCACACGCTCCAAACTGGACAGACCCTGGAACTGTAGCTGCTCGAACGACAATGCTCCATCTTCTGCAGACACGAACACAGCGCCCACTTTTTGCAGTCTGACTTTCGTGCCAGAAATGCAAGGAGTCGTTGGCAGTGATTCAGATTCTGAGATGACAGGGGTGCAGGGAACAGCCTGCTCACTCCAACCACATAGGCTGGAGTTGGAGGAGCTACCGCTGGTGGCAGTGGCAGCGGCAGCGGTGGTTGTTGTTGTGGCGATGGTGGGTGTGAAAGGGTGAGGGATGATGGCGTCCACCAGGTCTCCACTCTGATAGGCAGACAGGATCCTCTGGCTTGCTCTCTCTGCCTCAAAACGACATCGTCCTTTTGCCATCTGGAACCCCCATTGTGAATAAATCTATTATTATTTCTTCCTCTGTTTTTGTTTTTACCTATTTATGCACTAACTAGACGGGCAAAGACTTAATTTGTAGGAAAATGAGTGCCCAGGGCGGATTATATTTTAAAAACTGAAACAAAGCAGTTGCATAAAGCAATTCTGATTTTAATCTTGCCCTGTGGGTTCGGGCACTGAATAAAATAGACCCAACGTTTCCCGGCGTGTCGTAAGAGGAGACTAACAGGGGTGATGTCAGCACGGCATCACTGGGCGAAAGACAAATAAGTCACCGGCCAGGATGGAGGAACCTCATGTTACTACAGGTTCAACGACCACGTGCTCGGGGCCAAGGCGAGCCACACTGTATTTGTGGATATCAACTGTGGCCAACAGAATGGAGAGGATTGGGTCCTGCCAGGTCTTCCTTGCCCAAGACACACTGCAAGATGAATAGAACCACTCACTCCATACCGGATCGGTCGTCGCCCAGGTTACCAAGGACCGCGCCTTGCGTTGACCACCAGGACGGAGGTGATAGGTGCAGAGGTGCCAACCCCCTAATATTCTTGTCCGTATTTCCGGACCCGTTTGTCAGTATTTTTTCACACTTGTCAGTATTTTTTTTTCTCGCAAAACCCAGCCTATGACACTATAAAGTAACAACAGGCTTCCCTCTGAAACAGAAGGCTATTTTCAGTCCTCTAAAATCACCATGAAAATCAGACTGTTGAACACCACACTTGTTTCACTCTAAAATCACCATAAAAATCAGCTTGTTGGACACAGCGACGTTCAGTGAGTGCAGGAGTACTATTATGAGACCAGAAACCGGTACAGAAGCACGGCTGGCAAAGATAAATGATCGGCAACTTCTCCTCCGTATTTTTATAAAAGCTACCGTATTTCCGTATTTAATTCACTTCGCCGGAATTAAATACGGTCAATCCGTACTGGTTGGCACCTCTGTAGGTGAGCTACTGATGGACAACTTAGCAAGATCCGCACCAGATCCGCCATCCGCCTCATCACCAAAGCCAGCCCCGAATGCTGACCAGAAGAGACTTTGGAGAGAGAGAGAAAGAGAGAGAGAGAGAGAGAGAGAGAGAAGAGAGAGAGAGAGAGAGAGAGAGAGAGAGAGAGAGAGAGAGAGAGAGAGAGAGAGCACTAAGTCATGTGCCACAGAAAAACAGTATTATGACTGTGTGGTGTGGTGTGGCGTGTGTGTGTGTGTGTGTGCGCGCGCAGTGCGCAGTGTAGCAGAGATATGCAGACTGACCCGGAAACCTATAGTCATAGAGCAGTTGATTGACTACGTATTCCTGTGAACATTGTGCGTGCATGTGTGTGTGGGCGTGTGTGCATGTGTCTGTGTGTGTGGGTGTGTGAGTGTGTGCGCGAATGTGATGCACACATAGTAATGTGTATGTGAGTGGCTGTTTCTTAATTAAGTGGTTCATAATCCTACGTGACCCTGATCCGTGATGCCTACCTAGTACCATGAGTTTATTAGTAATGTTAAATTTAGTCATATGTTTTTGAAGTAACAATAGTTTACTGATGTATTCGTTGCGGAATGTCTCTAGTTGTAACTAGTCAGGTGTATACACCATTTAATTTGCTCAGCAGCCTATTGTTGTTACTTATTTTCTTATAACGTATGTAAAACCTCCACTCCCCTGTAGTTAGTGAAGGGAAACAACAATGTTGACATAGCATTGACAGTGGAAGTGTGTAATGTGTAACTCTAGAACGACTAGCGTAACTACAGTGAGCCCCTTAAATGTATTAAGGGTGTGTGTGGGATGAGTCGGTGCGTGGATAAGAATGAACGTGCAAGGATTAGCATGGTCATGAGAAAGCGTGAATGATTGAGAAAATGGCAGTAATAATCTTGAGATTTTTTTTTAGTATTGTTATGCCTTAAGGTGTTCTAATATCCGCTACCGTTTCTTTATTGTATACATGTACGCTAACCCTTGTGTTGTCTTCTTAATATGTCAACAGTTACTGTGCATCACACACAAATATCATTGTGCAAATGGGGACAATAAAGATTCTTTATTCGTTATTCGTTAGAAACAACACTGTCATAGGAATCTGGAATATCAGGCCCCTTACTGCAGAAGGAAAATTAGAATAACTGGCCCACGAGATTGGACCACTATCGATGGAACGTTTTGGGTGTCAGAGAACTGCGCTGGAAAGGCCTAGGTGAAACAACGACTAACAAAGACCACGAGCGTTATTTCAGCGGTAGAGACGACAGGCACGAATATGGCGTTGGATTCTTGGTCCACAAGAACATTCTAGCCACTGTCATGGGTTGCCGCCCAGTCTCCAGAAGACTCATTACCATCCGTCTAAGAGCAGCCCCTTTCAACATCACCATTATCAAGGCCTATGCCCCAACATCAGACTATGGTGGAGGATTTCTATAAAAATCTACAGGCTGTCCTTGACCAAGTGCCGAAGAAGGACATAGTCATAATGGAAGGCGACTGGAATGCCAAGGTTGGCCAAGATGCGCACCACAACTGGGGAGAAACATGCTGACCTTACTGCAACAACGAGACAAATGACAGAGGTCTGAGACTCTTGGAGTTTGCCAGATACAACAATCTGATAGTGGCAAATACGCTTGGTCTCCACAAAAAATCCAGACGATGGACATGGCACAGTCCCGGCGGGGAGCATCACAACCAGATCGACTACATCATGGTCAAGAAACGCTTCAGATCAAGCATCAACATTGGCAGGACACGCACTTTTCCAGGAGCAGACATCGGAAGTGACCACGATCTCGAGATGATGTCTTTCAGGCTCCATTTGAAGAGTAAACACAGCAAAGTGCACTAGACTGAAGTTCGCCCTGGACAAACTGCAAGACCCGGAGGTGGCAGAAATATTTCAATTGGAGGGAAATTTGCACCTTTGCTCATTTTAGGAGCTGGTGAAGTAGATGTCAACACCATGACCACCACCTTCAATTCAGCTGTGACAGATGCCGCCACTGAGATCCTTGGCAAGCACCACCAAAGAAGAAGCTGTGGATCACACCTGAACTTTTGGATCTGTGTGATAAACGAATAGATGAAAAAGAAAAAGAACACATCATAATAGGGAGATGATGCCTACCAAAAAATCAACGACAACCGAAAAGGCATGCGCTCAGCAAGTAAAGGAGAACTGGATAGAAGGTCAATGTCAGGATATAGAGAACAGTCTGAACAAGAAAAACAGCAAGGAGGCCCACCAGACTGCGAAGCTGCTGACAAGTGTTAAACAGCCCAGGGTCTCTACGATCCAAAGCAACTCTGACATATGACAGAATAACAAGAAGTCTTGAATAGATGGACAGAGTACTGCATGCTCTTAACAAGAACAACAGCAAGGTCTACTAGACTGTGAAGTGGCTGACAAGTGTTAAACAGCCCAAGTCTCCATGATTCAAAGCAAGTCTGGCATATGCCTTACAGAAGAACAAGAAGTCTTGGACAGATGGACAGAATACTGCTCTGATCTTTACAACCACACACCAAACGGATACCCATCAGTTCTAGCATGTCCTGAGGACAGAGAAGAAGACAGCAGTGCAATTGCTGAAGAAAGGGAAGTCAGCGGGAGTGGACAACATACCCGCGGAACTGCTTCACGCAGTAGGAGAAGCGATGACTGACACCCTCACCATTACCATTATCAGAACAAGATCTGGCAGATTGGCCTACACCATGGACCCAGTCGATTAAATTGTCATCACTCTTCCCAAAAAAAGGTAACCTTCAAGAGTGTGAAAATTACCGCACCATCGGCCTCATCAGCAATCCCCACACCGACTCAACCAAAGCTTTTTAGTTTTTAGGTTAGGTCAGCCAGGCTAGCTATAAATAGCTTCGCCGATGCTTCCTTTCCTTTCACTGGGAGGGTGCAGGCAAGCTATAAATAGCCCGCAGCCAGCAATATGTGTAGGCACTAAACAGTGCTGCTCACATAGGCATTGAGCTGGTTTGTCCCAGCAAGGTCCGGCCGACCCTCCTGAAAATACTACTCAGCAGGTTGAAATCCCAAGCTGAACAAATCACAGCTGAAGAACAAGCAGGATTCAGGGCAGGGCGAAGTACCACTGAACAGATTTTCAACCTCAGATAAATCAGCGAGAAATACCTACAGCACCAACAACATCTATATCATGTGTTCGTAAACTTCAAGAAGGCCTGTGACCGAGTCTGGCATGCAGCTCTGTGGGCAACCATGAGAGTGTACAACATCAACCCTAAAATTATTGAAGTCATCAAAAGCCTGTATGACAAGGCTACCAGTGCAGTCCTCCATAACAGCGCCATCGGAAACTGGTTCAGAACAACAATCTGTGTGCGTCAAGGCTGCTACTCTCTTCAACATCTTCCTAGAATGCATCATGTCACATGCCCTTGAAGATTACGAAGGCACAGTCGGCATAGGGGGTAAAGCAATCTCCTACCTTCGTTTTGCAGATGACATTGATGGATTGGCTGGAGAGAACAAGAACTTGAACAGCTGGTACAGAGGCTTGACACCACCTCCAGAGCCTATGGAATGGAAATAAGTGCAGAGAAGACCAAAATGATGACCAGCAACACCAATGGCATCAACATGAACATCAAAGTCCAAGGCCAATCCCTCAACACAGCAGCCATTGTGTCAGACAATGGGTCCCGACCGGAAGTACTCTCCAGGATCGCTCAAACAACTGCTGCCCTGGCAGGACCATCAGTCTACATTCCAAGGTAAGACTGCTGCGCTCCCTTGTCATCTCTATCTTTCTATACACTTGCAAAACATGGATCCTCACAGCAGATCTCCAACGAAGAATACAAAGCATGGAGATGAGGTGCTACAGAAGACTTCTGGGCATTTCCAATACCCAGCATATGATGCTGTCTCAAAAGGTGACCAAAAGAAAGCCTGCAGTGTTTGAACCATAAAAAAAAATATTTTGGTTAACTATTAAAGCTTTTTGTTTGCATTTATAAAAAAGCAATATAACAGATAATAACATATCAACATTACACACACAAAGGTTAAAATAAAAGTTTTTTATTGCTATTTATACAAAATAAAAATTGAGAAAATTTTGTTGGCGCAAATGTGACATTCTGTGTGACCTGAAAAAACTCCATCTCGTTTTCAATAAAATTGAGTGAAACAAATAAACTTTTTATGTTTGATGTGTTGCATTAATGTTAAATTTTAACTTTAAATGTCTTTCAGCTTTGCAAATTTATTTATGTTTAGGGGGTTTGTAAAAATAACGTGTTCGGTCGTGACCTACTTTGTCTCAACGTTGCTTGCCTTTCTTCTTAGATAGCTAAACATCCATGCTGATTAAATAAGAAAAAAATCATTGAAAGATTAAACATTACTTATCCTCACTAATTTATGTTTTTTTTTTGGTAGGAAAATAATCATTCTTTCATATTAAATTTATCGTAAATTGAACGTAAGTAATTCCTTTGTCTTTCTGTAACCATCATTTCCAATCCGAAAATGTAACAAATTGATGACGATTAGTACCTTTTCATGTGGAAATAGTTACAGCGAAAGTCTCTTGAGATTTCCGATCCAAAGTTTTCATTCCAAGATGGATGCTTTGAAAAGACCAGGTTGGTGTTTCTCTATTGATTTTGTTTTTTCCTTGTCACGAACGACCACATGTAACGACCAATCAAAAAGTCTATCAATATTGTAAGAAAATATTTTTATCTTAACATAAACTGGTTTATTCTATGCTAAAAATTAAATTACAGATGCTATTTTACGTTTTTCGCACTTGATGCACTGATGAAAACACATGCTTTTAAATTTGCTTTCAATTTTTACTTTTAGTGATCAAAGACGAAGTGATTCCTTGACTGCTTTGTTTTGAAGAGTTTATTAAAATCTTTCTTGTGCTATAACTCAAATGAGTAAATATGCCATTCACCTTTTTTTTGTTCTAGTCAATTTACTTTTTTAAAATTCTACTAGTTAATCATGATTTCAGTGTTCATTGGATGTGACATGTCGGTTGTGACAAAGACAAAAAAAAAGTATATGGATGGTACATGCTTATGAAAATAGAACTTATTCATTTATAGTAAAATATCTTATTTCTTGAGATGTAAACTGGCAAATAAACTATGGACGGTATTTATTAAAGTTGTTTTGATTGTTTCTTGAAAAAATATACTTCATCGTTTGGTCGCGTGCGACAGGACAACATTTTCACTTTAACCTTTTATACTGATAATGATATACTTGAAATAAATTTATAAATTTTCTTTAAAAGCATTGTCCTTTTTTGTTTACTTTTTTATGCTGCAATTACTTTTTTCTTCCATGACCATCTTTTTAAAAGTAAATTCATGATTTCAGTGTTCATTGGTTGTGACACGTCGGATGTGACAAAGACAAACTATATAAATATATGGATGGTACATGCTTATTAAAATAGAACTTATTAATTTATAGTAAAATATCTTATTTCTTGAGATGTAAACTGGCAAATAAACTATGGATGGTATTTATTAAAGTTGTTTTGATTGTTTTCTTGAAAAAATATACTTCATGGTTTGGTCGCGTGTGACAGGATAAAATTATCATTTCAACATTTTGTACTCATAAACGCTTTATACTAAAAGTAAATTAATACTTTTTCTTCAATAGTAATATGCTTACTTTGGCTGTGTTTGGAAATTGCTTAGCTGTTATTTTCTTTAATTTATTAAAAAATATCTTTTGTCCATTGTCACACGCGACACATGCCACCTTTACCCCTATTACTAAGCATATCTCTGTAAACAGAAAAGACATTTTTGTTTAAAATGTTATTTTTATGAAATTTAAGCTTAAGACCACACATTAACATCAAAACTGCAACTCTCAGTCACTTTTCAATTTTTGGTGTCAATGTCACATTCCTAGTTTGACTTAATGAGACAGCATCATATCACCAACGACGAAGTCTGACAGACCATCATACAAGCCCTTGGACAACACGATGACATGTTCACAGTGGTGAAGAAACGGAAACTCCAATGGTATGGCCACGTCACCAGATCATCAGGTCTTGCAAAGACTATTCTGCAAGGCACAGTGCAAGGAGGTAGAAGAAGAGGGAGACCGAAAAAGAGGTGGGAGGACAACATTCGAGAATGGACTGGTTTGACACTGAGCGAAGCCATCAGGGCTGCTGAGGACAGAGAAAGATGGAGTATGCTGGTTAAACGATCATCTGTGGTGCCCCTACGACCTTCGGGTTACGGGACAGGATAGGATAGGATAGGTACTCATAAATGCTTTATACTAAAAGTAAATTAATACTTTTTCTTCAATTGTAATATGCTTACTTGGGCTGTGTTTGGAAATTGCTTAGCTGTTATTTTCTTTAATTTATTAAAAAATATCTTTTGTCCACTGTCACACGCGACACATGCCACCTTCACCCCTATTACTAAGCATATCCCTGTAAACAGAAAAGACATTTTGTTTAAAATGTTATTTTCATGAAATTTAAGCTTAAGACCACACATTAACATCAAAACTGCAACTCTCAGTCACTTTTTAATTTTTGGCTGCAATGTCACATTCCTAGTTTGACCTAATGAGACAGCATCATATCACCAACGACGAAGTCCGACAGACCATCATACAAGCCCTTGGACAACACGATGACATGTTCACAGTGGTGAAGAAACAGAAACTCCAATGGTATGGCCACGTCATCAGATCATCAGACCTCCGAGTTACGGGATAGGATAGGATTTAAATCTTGAAATGATCTTGACCTTCAATGATTTTTGTGTTGATTTTTAAGGTCAAGGTCATTAAAAAAAGTGTGGACTTGCTGTATATATGCGGCATGCCCCACGGTATGCATCAACATAGGTCGGTTTATTTCATCGCACATGTTGTTCATCAGTGATCAAGTGAAGGTCAAGGTCATCGCAAGGTCAGGAATTTTTTTCCACAAAATACAACTTCTGCTTTAGTATATGTGATCATACATGAGTGTTGATGTGGAGGTGAATGAATCCTACTACTACAGAAAATGTGATAAAATACTGGTGAGAGCATGGAAAGGTAATGAAGATTTGTTCAACTATTAACTTAACAAACCCTGTTTCTTCTGCTTGTGCAGGTTGCTGCATCCCTCATGGTCTTGTCGCTAGCATGGGTAGAAAGAGGCAGAAAAGCAATGCCGTGTGTATCTACACTCAAGCCTAGAATCTCTTCTTGAATATCCTGTAGCATGTTGTAGCAACGCCGACCCTGTGATGCCCTACACAAAGACAAAAGTGTTAAATAAATATACATGTAAATGAAAAAAATATGTGTGTATATCTATCTATATTTGAAATCATTTATACCCTGAGATACTGCGCGCCTATTCCTTCAGATTGAGTATAAACCGAGGCCCCGTCTTTGAACACACGCATGGACTTTAAAGATCCTGACACTCATATCCTAGACGGGCGAGTGCCGAGTACACAAACACCCACCACTCACTACGTCCCTTCTCCCCATCTCAGGTCGCCCAGGATTGTACTCGGTCATCTGGGCGTCAGGCAATGCGTTAAAAGGTTGCAAATTGGTGAATTAGATCCTGTATCAGCCAGCACCTTGTGCAGCTCTTGACCTGGAAAAGCGCTATTTAAAAATGATGTAAAAAATAAATAAATATCAGTCACTTTCGGGTGGCCCTAGCAACAGGGTATTTGTAATTTGCGACTGGCTTCTTCCTAAATTGAACTTCTCAATTCTGACTTTTTGCCTACAGATAGATTGCTCTCAGTGTAGCCTAAACATTCAAAGCTAAACTTCCTTTGATCAGACCTTTGGCAAGAGGTCAAAACACTTAAGTAGAACCAAGTTTTTTAATGCATTTATACTACAACTGAGCTCCTTAAGCTCATAGAGTAGCAACGTGTAATTGAAAGCCAGTATTGTCTTGCAGTGCTGAAGGAATTCCAAAAGCTGCACAAGTAACACAAAACTGATGAGTTAAACATTTTTTCTAATAGCTGCCAACCTTCCAAAGTTAAAAAGAGTAACATGTGGGGTGTGGGTCCGGGAGGGGGGTATGCCCCCCTCCCGAATAGCGGCTGAAGCCTTTTTTGCAATCTGAAAGGCACATTTCTCATCTCCTGAAAGGAAAAAAAAATAAAAATAAATAATAATAATAACAAGAAGAAAAAGAAGAAGATGAAGACGAAGAAGAAGAAGAACAACAAGAAGAAGAAGAAAAAGAAGAAAGCCCATTATATTACAAAGCATTCATTATTTTATGTAGATTACTATGCACAACACACAAAAGATCAGTTTTTAGCTTACATAAACTGCTTTATTCTTTTGAATGGTGTTGAATGAACATTTGATGCACAGCCCTTCGAAACGCTGAACATTCTCAGTTCTAGGAGTCTACAGCTACACCTTACATTCTTAAAGCCCATTCCATCAACTTCATTATTAGTAATAATAACAAGAAGAAGAAGAAGAAGAAGAAGAAGAAAGCCCATTGTATTACAAAGCATTCATTATTTTATGGAGATTACTATACACAACACACAAAAGATCAGCTTTTAGCTTACCCAAACTGCTTCATTCTTTTGAATGGTGTTGAATGAACATTGATGCACAGCCCTTCGAAACGCTGAACATTCTTACTTCTAGGAGTCTATAGCTACACCTTACATTCTTAAAGCCCATTCTGCATAATGGACAGTCATGTTACAGCTTTTGATTGTTCAGCTTCGCATTTTTTTTTGTGTTTGGTGGTCTTTTCATGGTCGGCTAGATCGTTTCTTCCTCCGTGAGAAATATTCACCGCACATCTGCATGCAGTACAGAAAGCAAACTTTTCACCTCTTGATGGACAGGGAGCGGCCCATGGAAACTTTTCCTTGTAAGCCGCAATGTATCGCTTAAATCGTTTCGGCTTCGCATTAGTTTTTTCTGCGCCATGTTGACTGCAGCCGCTATGCGCATGCGCGAAATTCGCAGAAGAGCTCCCTTCCCGATTCCAGCCAGTAGGCTAGGCCTATAGTGCGTTCAAAGGTGGTCAGCTAGGCGCGGAAAACAAGAGCACAAAAACTGTTTTTTTTGTTGTTTTTTTTGTGAAATCGGAAACCGTATTTTTGTTAGAAAACAACAAAAACGACGACAGATATTAAAAAAACAATTTTTTCCAATTTTTTCGTAACAGTTGGCAGCTATGTTTTCTCATCAGCAATGGAACTCTGACCTACCAATGTACTTAATTATTCATTATATGATAACACGGCTAAACATATTTCAGTGGTTACATAGACTTACTGATGGAAAATATCTCTTTGCTGCCTGGCGAAGTCGTCTTGAAAATCACTCACAGTAGCAGGGGCCCAGTTACTCCCCTTCTTCCAAAGAACACCATGACCTTGGTCTTGAGCTGACAAAAACAACACAATCACATTGATAAATATTCAAATAAAATATATAAAATCATAAACTTAATGTAAAAAGGACAAAAATTTAAAATGCAGTAATATAATTAACGTGAATGCAGTGACTTCCATATTCTAGATTAGTTCAAATTTCCCAAAGTAAAGCAGACTCATTTGGACCTGTTTTTCCTTGCCCTTGGCAGTGTTTCCTTTGTCCTAGAAAGCTGAACTGCTGCTGCCTTGCTTTCACTAAACACGCAAGCCAAATTTCGATTCTCCTAAACCATAAAACACACTTTGTAAAGTACTGCTAACTATAGCAAAGAAGTGTAAAAGCAGTCAGATAGTCTAAAACAAAAACTACTCACCTTCAATATTCAAGAGTCTTGATATTGCTCTCTCCAAATTGCCAATGTGTTTTTCAGTTTCTTGCAAAATGAGAGACTGAAACAGTATAGAAAACAAAATCAAGCCCTTGCTTACTCATTAAATAAAACAGAAGTATTATTATACAATGATTAGATGAAAGCATGTTTCGTGCATTATTTTAAAATACTGCATGTCAACTGAGCAAACAAAACATGTATCAATCCCATCTCAGAGGCTGATTATGGGGAGAAGAGGGGAAGGGGGGTCCTAGGGAAACCCCCTGTCGGGCCAAAAAACACCCCATAAATAAAATAAAATAATTACACACCCACGTTTCCCTTCTCCCATATATATATATATATATATATATATATATATATATATATATATATATATATATATATATATATATATATATATATATATATATATATATATATATATATATATATATATATATATATATACTCCTCTTTGTCTGTTTGATGTATTTTTTGTGTGTGATCGTAACAATTTTCCTTTTTAGTGTGCGAATGCGTGAGAATAGCGCTTTGAAGCGATTTTTTAATAGGAAAAAGCGCTATAAAAATATCATTATTATAACATAACTCTTCTTGTATTCTTTTGCAACAATGGTATGTTCCGCTTGGTCTCTTTGTATCTATATATATACACGCTGTCAGATACAAAGAGACCAAGCGGACCATACCATTGTTGCAAAAGAAGACGAGAAGAGTTTTTAAGTTCTGTTTGAAGGAGAAGAATGAGGGTTTGCTGCGTAGAGAATGTGGGAGTTGATTCCGAACAGCAGAGACAGAGTGGAATCCGGCAGAAACAAGTTTGGTTCGCAGTGATGTTGCTAGAAATTTTCAGCATAGGCCATTTGGCCGATTCAGTCACAAACCTTTAGGACATTTTGAAAATCTTTCGGCCATCATTTTGACTTCTTTCCAACACCAAACGAGAGGCTACTGATAAGTTTCGGTTTCTTTTTCGGCGGCATTTCAAAAACGAAAAGTTTTATTGCCAGAAGCACGCATTTCGCAACAAGGGACGTTACTCTAACTCTCTCTGCTGATGCATGTGGCGTCTGCTTGGCGCTTCCGATACTTGATGTTCGACAATAACTCACAACACCTTTATTTATTTTATCCAATAGGAAATTAACTCTTTCCCTGCCAATCGACGATATATCGTCGATCTGAGCCGCCATGTTTGTGCCAATCGACGATATATCGTCGATTTCAGTATTCCGTTTCATTCCGGTTTTTTGCGCAGTCCAATCCAAGTTTTATTTTAACCAAAGAGAGATAACTCTTTCTACTTTCGTTCCCGATCGACACGCGCGTGGTTTCTTCAAATTGATTCGTTTTTAAGAGTGTTTTTTGTGCATTTTACTAAGCATATGTGATGGGCACAATCGACAGTGCGTCAAACTCTGCTAATAATCAATATAATTTCAAACTGTAAAGTGTATTTTGATCCTAAATAAATTTTCTTTCTGGTGTGTGAAGCTGATTCAGTGATTGGAATTATTCCTCCAGATTTTTTTTATCACTGTGGTATGTAGAAATATTTTTATTTTATTTTATAATTTCAAAAAGATCAACATGCTTTCAAAACACATATTTCAATAACATAATCAAATTTACATTTGTGTGTTTTTTTCTCTTATTCTTCACTCTTTTACCTTTAATTTGATATGAAATATGTCTATTTAACAACTATTATTGAAAGAACAGTAGCTTAAATGCCTAAGGTACTGAACTTTCTTTCCGGTGCCAGAGAAATGTCTGGCACAAACGTGGAAACATGCCTGGCAGGGAAAGAGTTAATATGGACAGAAGCAATAACAACGAAACAGACATGAGACAAGCAAACAAAACACGGACAAAGTGTGGCCGATTGAGGCGTAAAACCTTAGGACAGTGGGCCGATCAGAACATGACTCTTTAGGACATTTTGGAATTTTATCGGTGAATGGCCAATTTGCCGACGAAAACGACATCACTGGGTTCGATTGAGAGACTCGAAGTGTCAAGAGGATCAAAAGCTGATCGAGGTTGCGTGACGATGTGTACAGACGGATGCTGTCTGAAGGGTGGGTGCACTTAACGCAGAGAAGATTAACTTTGTAGAGTCTTCGGTGTGAGACAGGCAGCTAGTGATGGGAGGGACAGCAATGAGGTGATGTGATCAGACCTTCTTTTTTCAAGATCAGGCGAGCTGCAGAATTTTGAACGTGCTGAAGGAAGTGGATGGATGATGCAGGCAAACCAGAAAGAAGCAAGTTGCAGTAGTCCAGTCGTGAAAGGATGAGATGTGTAGTTAGCTTTTTTTGGTGTCATCAGTAGTGAGGTACTTTGGAATAAGGCCAATACGGTGAAGATAACAGAAACATGACTGAAAGGTTTTCTGTATGCATTGAAAGGGTTTCGTCAATAGCGACACCAATATTGTTGACGAAAGAAGAAAGGAGGATTGTGCTATGTCTAAGAAAAGTTGAATCAGTTGAGAGAGAAGACAGCTTATGTTTGGTTCCAATGAGAATGGCTTCGGTCTTGCCAGCGTTGAGTTGAAGTTTGTTGGCTGGCAGTCATCCAGTTGTGTATGTCATTGAAACAGTCAGAAGTTCTTTGAAGAGGATGCTGAAGATTTTGCCGTTTACTGGGGACAAAAAATCGGCTGTAGCAATATATGCGGTGGTGCATAATTATTAGTAGTCTAATAATGTTACATAATGTAATCAGGAAGCCCCCCTCTCCTCATCCCTCCCCATTCCGCCTCATGAAGAGCATAATTCGCCCCTGCATCTGAATTCTGATAGCTTTAATTGTTCCATTCGCAGCAACAGTGCATGTACATGTACTCCGAACTTTCAAATCAATGTTACATATGACAGCTGAACAAATACACAAGAAACTCTGTAGGATCCATTATTTATTTATTAACATTGTACGAAATACAGATTGTATCAATAATTGTATCGCTAAGTATTAAGATTTTATTACTTTTACCTTCGAAGCTTTTCTTTTTGGCATTGCCTTTCCATTGGGAATAATGAATTTGAGCGTCTCATAGCAGCTGGCGACACTGGCTCTCCATTTCGCATCACTCTGTCGCCGCCGTGTTCTGACAGGGACTTGCTGGCACTGCCTAGTCTTTCCTCTTCTCATCTAAACACAAACACAAGCTGCATATCCAAAATCATTATACTATAATTTATAGTTAGGCCTACTAAGCTAGGTTCTTTGCACATTATTTAGTATTTAGATCTTTTAACTTATTTAAGTCTTTGGCAGTGGTGCCATTTCGGCACATTTGATATGGTCAATCTGCAACTTGCAAATGAACAAAAGGCCTAATTTACACGGTTCGACTGGCTAGACTGATGATTTTACCAAAGATATGACGATAGCCTTTAGGCTTTACCTACTTGACAAAGTACAACATAGGTAGGCCTAGTTTCCTAGAATTAAAAAGGATGTAAATCCAAAATCATTGACGATATTTATAGTTACAACAGGAAGAAATTATCAACATACTGTTTGCATAATGGTAACATTCCAAGCTTACCCTGGAGAGCAAATAACGTCAAAATCCAAGTCTAGTTTGGCAGAGGGTGTGCTTTTCTTCCTTCTTGCATTTCGCCCAACAGCGTCACTGTCCAATGTTCCCATTGGTCTCTATGATCACGTGAGACGCACTTCGAGCACCTTGATTTCCGCCAGAAGTTCGAATTTTGCAGCATTGAAAAATATATACCCAGCGTGAGTTTGGACTTTTGTTTGTAGAAAATCTGTCGTTTAGGTCCTGAAGTAGTCGAAAACTTAACAATCACCCAAACATGTTGATACATAACGTGATAAATGTTGCAAATAAGCACACCGCCTTCCTCACTTTGGAGCATTTTTATGTACCCCTTAGGCTTTCCTTCAGTTTTACGTTCTCCCTGGTCCTGATTTGGCTCGGAAGAGTCCGCTGGACCTAAAGCAATAACTATGTATTGTAATGTAATGTAACGTTCTCCCATGTCTATGTTCCCCCACATAATTATGTTTGAAATCAAACAGTAATTGATTTATACTAAAGAATTATGGCACATTTCGAATACTCACACACGCATAAATACGCACACGCGCATGCTTTCAAAATAAACGATGTCGTATGTAAACATCCTGGTGGAGCACTGACCTGGAGGAACATAGACCTAAGGGAATGCAGAGACATTGACCTGAAAATCTTTGGGATAACTTACCTGGGGAGGCATATAGACAAGGAGGAATCGGAAAGGGGAGGGGGGCTCCTAAATGTCGTTTTGTGGTACTATTACTACACGAGACTAACAATAATTTATGTATCACAGACGATTTCTGTTGTCCACCAGATGGCAAAATAAGACAACGTTTAGTTTGCCTTAAAATAAATAAATAAATAAATAAATAAATATAAAATAATTAGTTATGATTCAGCCAGAGTTTGAAGTCACAACCTAACCAGACCCTGCTTCTACTCGACTGCCAGAAATCCCTAATATAAATAAATAAATACTAAAAAGCTTTACAGATGTGCGCATTGTGAAATCAAAACAACTTCAAATTCTGCTTCTATTGGCTCTTAAAAACGGGATAAACCATGACATCACTAGCGGTCTACGCATCGTGCTAATTCAAGGCTAAACATTGTCGGTCATTCCTCGCCCATCCTGACCGCGAAGAGATAAAATCTAATAAAACGGGATAGAAGAGGGCATGGGGAGGGGTGGGGGTTGGGGGAATTAAGATCACGTCATCAGAGAGTAAAAGATATAGTCTGTTATAGCAGAGGTCTTATATGGGGAGATAGGACACTCCTTCTTATTTCATATGTGGTCGATGACATGGATTATTGTTCCTGACACCGTGATCACCTTCTTGCAATCCTCAAACACAGTTTAAAACGGCTGACAAGTGTTAAACAGCCCAAAGTCTCCACGATCCAAAGCAAGTCTGGCATATGCCTTACAGAAGAACAAGAAATCTTGGACAGATGGACAGAGTACTGATCTGACCTTTACAACCATACACCAAATGGAGACACATCAGTCCTAGCATGTCCCGAGAACAGAGAAGAAGAAGAAATCCTCCCAATTCTCCGGGAAGAAGTTGAGGCAGCAGTGCAATCGCTGAAGAAAGGGAAGTCAGCGGGAGTGGACAACATACCCACGGAACTGCTACAAGCAGGAGGAGAAGCGATGATTGATGCCCTCACCATTATCTGTAACAAGATCTGGCAGAGTGGGGAGTGGCCTATACCATGGACCCAGTCGCTTGTCATTACTCTTCCCAAAAAAGGTAACATTCAGGAGTGTGAAAATTACCGCTCCATCAGCCTCATCAGCCATCCCAGCAAGGTCCTCCTGATAATAATACTCAACAGGTTGAAACCCCAAGCTCAACAAATCACGGCTGAAGAACAAGCAGGAGTCAGGGCAGGGCGAAGTACCACTGAACAGATTTTCAACCTCAGAATAATCTGTGAGAAATACCTACAGCACCAACAACATCTATATCATGTGTTCATAGACTTCAAGAAGGCGTTTGACCGAGTCTGGCATGCTGCTCTATGGGCAACAATGAAAGTGTACAACATCAGCCCTAAAATTATTGAAGTCATCAAAAGCCTGTATGACAAGGCTACCAGTGCAGTCCTCCATAACAGCGTCATCGGGAACTGGTTCAGAACAACAATCGGTGTGCGTCAAGGATGCCTACACTCTCCAACACTCTTCAACATCTTCTTAGAGCGCATCATGTCAGATGCCCTTGCAGATCACGAAGGCACAGTCAGCATTGGGGGTAGAGCAATCTCCAATCTTCGTTTTGCGGATGACATTGATGGATTGGCTGGAGAGAAACAAGAACTTGAACAGCTGGTACAGAGGCTTGACACCACCTCCAGAGCCTATGGAATGGAAATAAGTGCAGAGAAGACCAAAATGATGACCAACAACACCAATGGCATCAACACGGACATCCAAGTCCAAGGCCAATCCCTCAACACAGTGCATAGCTTCAAATATTTAGGAGCCATTATATCAGACAATGGGTCCCGACAGGAAGTCCTCTACAGGATCGCACAAACAACTGCTGCCCTGACAAAGTTGAAGCCCATTTGGAAAGACAGGACCATCAGTCTACATTCCAAAGTAAGACTTCTGCGCTCCCTTGTCATCTCCATCTTCCTATATGCTTGCGAAGCATGGACCTTCACAGCAGATCTACAACGAAGAATACAAAGCATGGAGATGAGGTGCTAAAGAAGACTTCTGGGCATTTCCTATACCCAACACATCACCAACGACGAAGTTTGACAAACCATCGCACAAGCCATTGGACAACACGATGACCTGCTCACAGTGGTGAAGAAATTGAAACTCTGATGGTATGGCCACGTCACCAGATCATCAAGTCTTGCAAAGACCATTCTGCAAGGCACAGTGCAAGGAGGTAGAAGAAGAGGGAGACCGAAAAAGAGGTGGGAGGACAACATTCGAGAATGAATTGGTTTGACACTGAGCGAAGCCATCAGGGCTGCTGAGGACAGAGAAAGATGGAGTATGCTGGTTAAACGATCATCTATGGTGCCCCTACGACCTCCGGGTTTGGGGGCAGGATAGGATAGGATAGGAATTTCTAATAATAAACTGTTCTTCGCTCTATTTCTTCTTCTCTTATCTTTTTATCTTCTCCAATTAATTTCTAGCGTTTGGTACATTTCTACAACCTTTTGTAATGTACCTACAAACCTATTACACCAATCAGTGCATTAAGAACATATACACCACTGCTCAAGCAAACAGACATGATTGACATTTACAGAAAACTCTAGACTGTTGCAATGTATTCTTTTAGAAAACATTACATCGGATTTTTTGTTAGATTGAGACACATAAGCAAGAAAAAAATACACACACATCTAAATATATATATTTGTCCCCTTTTGAGGTGCAACAAAACACATAAGCAAGAAAAAACACACACATATAAACATATATATATTAGTCCCCTGTTGGGGTGCCAGGGTTTTCTGTATATAGTATCCCCTCTTTATGGAAATTTAGTGCCAATACCACTGATAGTTGTGTAACTCAGATTCGTTTATTCACGCAGCCCGTCCAAACAGCATACAAGTCACAAAGTCGACGTATGAAGTTTTCCACTTTTATTCAGCACACATCAACAACTGCATACAATTCTCAACTCAACTCAACAACTTTCACAGCAACTCTTTAAATCACTATCAACAACTTTACTCTCCCCCAATAACAGTGCGGCACACAATTTTATAATCTCTCTCTTTTCCGGAAAGATTTCGAATACCGTAGAAATGACGCACTGCCACCAATCGAATAAAAGATCGTCATCACTGACTTACGTCATTCATCTCTCCACACATACCCCGAACCTTCTCTTACTTCGACAATCGTCCCGAACCTTCGATCGATGGTAAACAAGGAAATCCAGAGTATTCTCCGACAATATCGACCAACGAAAATTATCAACGTTATACAAAGCCTCTCCTAACAACAATGCAAACTCAAATCAAAGGTAAATAAACTCCATTATTGAATACTTTGCAAATCGAAACGATTAGATCTATCGTACACGCTTCCGACATACTTTCGTTCGCGTTTCAACGTAACAATATATATATATATATCCCTGGACACCAGTCCTTAAGATATAAATGGGGCAAGAAGAAGGTCAGTGTGCCCACGCCTATACTAAAATTCCTGAATAAATATGCTACTTAACTTTTGTGAGATCTAAGATGGTATAGACGCAGTAAAGCTCTAATCTCTGATGAGAGTTTTCAAGAAAGGGTTTGAAATGGAATAGAACTTTTATGCAAGTTTAACCTTCATTACATAACAGTTTTGCAGCGTATGGGTTTATTACGTATGGTAAACTGTTTAGATTTTCCACGAGCTATTGGAATTCAGTCGAGTTTTGAAGCGAAATTCGGTCTCCTGTTCTCTCTGTCTTTCTTGTGGTGATAGGACAGCCCAGGGGTTTCTGTATAAATAGTATCCCCACTTTGTGTAAATTTAGTGCTTTAAATTACAAGCTTCTGTCATTCCATCTTTCTCGTTCCTACTCTGTTATCTCAATCTACTATTTTCTTTGCTAGACCAGTAAGCCGTGTTTAGGTTTTGGTAAAAGAAAGTAGTCCACTTTCTCCCCTTTTCGAGACAATCGATTTTATTGTATCGCCAGTTTTAGTTTTTGCCAATATTTATTTTCAAAAGAAAGTATTGAACACAGCTTCTAAAACTTTCTTGTGTTTGTATTAGGCAAAATAATATTAATGGTAAGAAGAAAATTAGAAATGAAGGAAATATTCTGATAAAGGGAAGTAACTTCCTGCTTCCTTTTACCCTTATCATAGAAAGTTGCTGCCTTTTACCTGATAGCTAATTGCTTCCCTTTACCAGTAAATAGCAAGTTGCTTCCTTTTACCTGCAGATAGCAAGTTGCTTTCTTTTACCTGCGAATAGTAAGTTTAGGTTTCGAAGTTAGTTCAGCCAGGCTAGCTATAAATAGCTTCGCCGGTGCTCTTCTTTCCTTTCCTTTCACTGAAAGGGAGGGTGTAGGCAAGCTATAAATAGCCCGCAGCCAGCAAAATGTGGGAGAACCTAAGAGTGCTGCTCACATAGGCATTGAGCAGGTGTGTGGGAGAGGGAGGGGGAAGTGCACACAGGTCCTCATGTGGATCGAGAAATTGGCTAGCACAACCCGGGAGGGGAAACGATGTCAACAAGGCGGTGCAGAATTGTGTACATCATGCACCCCTTTGTCAACTGTTCTGCAGAGTTATAGTTATTCTAACTGTAGGCGCGCTCAACCATTTCAGCGGCACTGTAGTTCTTGAGGATCCTGCTAGTTAATCCTTGTTGATAGGGTCCAGCGGACTTCTAATAGCCATATCAGGATCACAACTTGGTTGAAAGAGGACTCGTCCCCAATCCACATAAAAGAACTGTTAAAACAACCCTAATGGTAACACTGAAGGCACTCCACCAGCCGGTCACTTTACAAAAAAGTGCGGTAAGGACTCAAGGGTGCCTTGCAGATGCTGTGGTTCCCAGACTACATAAAAGTATTCTAGGACGGGTTGGACCAAGCACTTGAGAACTGAACCTGTACTGGGTTTGTTGGACATACTTTGCAAAATCACAGGAACTGTTGGCTAATGTCTACTGTCGAATCTACATGCGTGCACAGTTCAGATCCTAGGTCAACTCGATCCCACTTTTCTCAACGTTTTGCGTTAGTGATGCTCAAATACCACTCATGTTACAATTAATTATTGTCACTATACCAAAATGATTCCATTTGCGTGTTGTGTGTGCCAAATCTGCCGTTTATTAAGCAGTCACGATTTTGTATCAGTCATAAAAGTCAATTATGCGTAAATTTGTTTATTCTCAATTTATTCTTTCACATTCCACACGAATTTCCAGGCTCCCATAAACATATTTCCAGGCACCCATAGACGAATTGCAGACAAGGTACATAACACAATTCATAAAACAGAAATGAATATGAACACATGATAAAATACTTTATTCAACTGCTCATTTTGGGATGAACTTTTCTTGGTAAAATCAAACGATCCACCTTTTTAAGTACTTTCACCTCTGCACAAACTTTTACATAAACGGAAAGTTCGGCAAGCACTTGAAATAATAATAATAATATAAATTAAAAAAATAAAATAAAATAAAGGTAGATATTTTAGAAACGGCCGTAGAATCCCAAAATGTTCTAAATAAACCAAAAAATATGTTAATGAACTTTGACAAAATACTCTTTCAATATCCATTCTAAAACTAGCTCACTACAACCCCCAAGAGACGCACATCGCGCTGATCACCATATGAAATACTTTGCAGCTGTCCGTCACATCATGGCAGTATAACATAAAGAAAATGACAATTTCAGCCCCAAGAGAAAAACGCAAACAAAGCACTAGAAGTTCATCTATTCTGTAAGGTCTTGGACATTTCTGTTATTAATTCAACATGATGTTAACGCAAAAAAAAACAACAAAATCTGGATATCAAGTTTTGGTGCAAGTGACAAGGCATAGCATAGAAAAACTGCCTGCAACACATTAACACATCATCCGGCAGACATTACTGTATGTTAAACAGTAATCAGCAGTACAAAAACCAATTAAAAAAACAAAAACGCATATAAAATGTACAAGTCAAGATTTTTGTATGTTTCGTGTTTGAAAATTTGTGTATTCTTCAGCAGCTTACAACAAGATGGTACAATGAATGAACATGCCTCTGCTTTATTGCTTGTGTTCTTGCTCATTGTAAAGGTACCTAACACAAAAAATATGTAGACTAGTCCACAGAATTTCATTTCTAAAATGTGACAGACTTCATTTATTTATAACTCATTTCCATTAAAAATTTTCAAATTTTGTTCTGCGTTTGCTATGCTGTTTACTGCAACACATGTAATCATGTTAACCTTGTGAAAAGAAGTCTTTATCAGACTGATCAGTTTTTTTAAATAGAGTGCACCTCACAAAATCTAAACTACACCATCACACAAACCTTTTTGTAAGGATCCATTGTAATGCGTACCAGGTTTGTTCCTTCCTCCATATCATCCACTCAATTCATTCATTCTGATGCCACACAACTACCTCTCGTTTGGTTTTGCTTCTCACACATTTCGCCCGCAATGAAACACATGATAAATGCCAGTTTGGCCTTGAGTCACAGGCATAATACAGATACGCTCATGCCTCTAGGCCAAACAACAGATCTAGTCATGTCGACGCTGGCGCAATGGCGCCGACAGTGTGACATGACTAGCATTATCCACAACGGCTGGTGAGAGTTTTAAATTGTGCGAACACTGGCGCGTGATTAGGCGCCTAGAGTGTGGCACGATAAAAGTCTTTGTACACAGTGCTAGCAGATCTGAAAGACTAGCGCATCTTGAAGTTGAGGCTGGCGCTGGCTTCTGATAATTCCCCATTGTAGTCAAAGTCAATTGTGAAGTCAAGATCCCTCTGAAAACACAAAAGTTCATGGTAACTCAAGCAATAACTTAATAAATTTACATAAACATAAACCACAGAGATCTATGAACAATAGTTCTCAAAACTGAAACAAGTTGATCCTCCAAAAACCTCTTTCTCATCCTTTCAAACCATGTGCCAAATATAAATCAAAACTACTACTGATACCAACATAACCAAAATAAGACATTCAGCAATAAATGAATCAAACTTGTGTAGCACCTAAAAACTGATAGGTGCTCACAAACCATAACCCAGACTAGTGAAATCAAGTGTTCCCTTCTGCCATCTGTCCAACCCTCTTCCACTTACATATTTCTTATCCACTTTTTATTCCCCGTACCCTTTATAATTATTGCAGAGGCCAACGTACCACATTAGCCTTGTTTGGCTTCATGGTGAAGACACCGTCCATGGTTTCGCCTTTCTTGATGGTTAAGTCATGTTCACCCAGATAAAACACTGTCTGTTTCCAGTGTGTGTATGGCGCCTCAGGAGCTGCAATTACATGCAAGAACACCACTCCATAATTTACAGAAACTAAAGGGCAAAGCCCATATGACTCACACGCTCCTTGTGGAACTTGCAATAACTGAAAACATGAAACATAAAAACGACTCCCAGAAAGAAACTATGACAATAAAATGCAAAGTAATACCAACTATCTTTCTATACTCCTAACCTCGAGATGATTTTGACCGCTGGGTTCCAAATACATGCATGTAATAACAAATAAACTACAGCAAAGTTGTATTATGCCAAAAAAACTGACCTTGAGATGACCTTGACCTTCACATGACCTCTCATGCTCACATATGATCAAATAACCCAATGTTAGTAAGCTGACCAGAAGACCGTACTCCAAGGCTAAATTGCGTACAAATATCGCGAACAACCGTACAGTAGGCATGTCTATGTGCATGCAAGTAAAAAAATTGGCAACAAAACCTACTCGAGTCAAAAGGTAGGTTGTAACTGTTGTTAGCATTACCTGTGGAGAAGCCAGTGAGCTTATGGCACTTGGTAAACTCAATGTGGAAGAAGGTGACAAGGGCGTGAAGATAGTCGTTCCGTCGTATGCTCAGATGGAATGGGGCAGAGAATGACAGGTCTTCCTCTTTGATTGTGTACATGTCCACTTCCTGAAAATAACATACACACAATAATTAAACACACATAACGATACATATATTTATAGAGAGCAACTTTTAGTTCCCAAACCAAAGTGTAAAAGTGGAATTATCAAGCACACCAGGATAAAGAAATAATAAACAAACAAGTATATCATTAATTATAAGTGCAAAGCCCATATGACTCAATTATTCCTTATGGAACTCACAATATTTAACATAAAAATGAATGCTCAGAAAAAACAAAATGATGACCTTGACCCCCAGCTCCAAATATTCATGTACTATCAAATAAACTATAGCAAAAGTTGTACTATCCTCTCCCCCCAATAAACCCAATGACTTTGACCTTCATGTGACCTCTCATGCATGTCTGATCACATAACCCAGTTTCATTTTGCATACTATAGGTTAAATAAACAGCCATTCCACAGTACGATGACCTATCTTGTATGTTTTAGCAAGGTCTAAAATGATCTTGACCTTCAAGAACAAGGCAAATTCGGAACATATATGAAAGATCAATCTATCATCTCTAAATGAATAGATAAATATTCAATGTTTATAGGCTTCAGTGGACTGCCTAGAACTGACTCAGGACCACACAACACTAAGCAAAATCAGACTAAACTATTAACATTTAAATATGAGAAAAGATGTCAATAAAACCAGCCTTACTAATAAAATTTAACCAAGAATATAAACAAGATGACATGACTTGTATGCGGTATATCAAACCAACATCATGTAAAAATTCAAACAGGTGTTTATTTTTGCAAACTTTTAAAATCTCATTAAAAGGTATCGAACCATCTAACCAAAATATCTTTCTCTTTCATCAACCAGATCAGCACATTCAGACATAATTGGCGGTTCTTCTCCTTTTAAAAGGAAACTATGGGTTACTTAAGTATGCCCAATATGAAGGCGAGCCAAAACAGTTTCTTCTTTGTTAGTGGACACAAAGTTAGGCAAAGCTGAAAGAATTTGAAATAATTTGTTATTGGATTGATGGGACCATTCAGTCTGCCACAACTGTATACAATAAGAGCCAATCATACGATGCAGGTCAGAGTGTGGAACAAATTGGAAAATCTCTGAAGGGAAATCTAGATGCAGACCTGCTTTAGCCGCTTTGTCCACTGCAGTATTGCCGCGACTGCCCATGTGACTAGGTACCCACATAAAAACTTTGACCATCAAAAACAAGTTGTGTGTGGTGGTCATGGATCTCTGCCAGAAAAGGGTGTGATATCTTTCTCGTGGAAAGGGTCTGAAGTGCTGATAGTGAATCGGACAAGATTAGAAATGAGGATCTTTTGGATTGATAAACCTGTTTCAGAGCTAAATGAATCGCCTTGACCTCAGCCGCTTAAACATGGCGAGCTGAAGCCTATGGATCTCCAAGGGAGGTTAGCCATCCTCAGTGTAGAGACTTTCCTTCGGGGGAAATGTGAAACGCCCCCAGGCAGATCCGAAGACCTTGATGATGGATTGGATTCAAGGTTTTCAAATAGCGGAATCATATACGATGCTACCATAATTCAATTTAGAGCGCACCAGAGAAGGATAGAGGAGGAGTTTGCTTACCTGCTCCCCAGCCTGTGTGGTTGATAACTTTCAAAACATTAAGACGTTATTTGGCAGCTTTCCCTCAGATATTTAATATTCGGCAGAAAAGTAAATTTGCCGTCAAAAATAATAGCCAAAAATTTTACTTGTTTAGAAACTTTGATGGGTTGGCCATGGGAAGAAGGGTTCAAAACCTGGGTCTGTTTGCGATGAAAATGAATGCATTCAGGTTTAGAAAGCGAAAATCCGAAGGGGTTTTATTCTACCCAGCCTTGAACTTACCTTGATGAGACAGGAGTTTGAAACGACTTGTTTGGGGTCTACAACATCCACCAATGGCTCACAGACTGCAACCTGACCAATGACGCTCATGTCAAAGCCATACACACTGTTCCACCCTGTTGCAGGCAACAAATACAACATAAGTATACAAACTTCCTCAGAAATCGGCCTACATGGTTTTTCTAGCTCTTTCTTAAGAATCTATATCAGGTCAAAAGTTCAATATGAATACTTCGTTAAAGATCCAGACTTAAACCTCACTACTATAAGCAACCAGTTGTAAGGAGCTGTTTACCTTGTTATTGATCCTTTCAAGGACAAAAATACGTCTATCACTTCAAATACTTAAATATGCCCTTCCTCTTTTCAGGAGTTGACAATAGATATTCTAATCAAGATTGTGTGACTTGTAACTCACTGTTCATTATTTGCTGACACATTCTCAACCAATGATCAATAGAGAAATGCAATATGTTCTGAGGCACTCCACTACTGTGCTTGTAAACTTGAAGGTATTTTTGAACACATTGACAAATGTCATGTCTGAATGTTGACAACTGGCTTGTGAGCATGGTAAATTTCAGCACTCCTGTACATGATTGTAATAACTATGAAGCAGCATGTTAGAAACTTGCAAACGCTTGCCAGAAGTACCCACAGTTGATTTTTTCATCTTTGTACTGTCTGTCCTCGATGGCCGTGATGTACAAGGTCGCTCTGTCTGGGAAAATCAGACCATTAGGTGCCTGGAAAATACAAATATTTTGTTATTAAACATACATGATACAAATAAAACACTTTTGAAACTCGGTAAAATCCCCATTATTATCCCCAAATCCATACTTCTCACATAATAGAAATGTGTGTTTAATCTGTTGGCCACACACATGCAGAGGTAAACTACAAACATGTTACAAAAACAAATGTATAATGATAGTGAAGCTGAAAGGGATCTCAAACACAAAGCCCAAGATAAAACACACACCCTACAGGACAACAGGACGAGTTTCACTGTATAAATATTCACTCACTGTATTATATTCAATTTGAAAATTTGCATCCCTGTACACTCTTAAATGGAAAATAGCCTCTACAGCCTTGAAAAACTGCATTCACTGTCAGAAGGTACAATATTCTGAGAAAATAACATCTTCCTCCTTGTGCAGTCAAATTTGCAAAAGGTGTGACCCTTAAAAATATGTCCAATTTGAAGTATAAGGTTCATTTGCAGGGTAAACAGCATTGGATCCACTAGACTTGAACAAAGCTATGACTTACCAGCCACTTGTCTCTGGCATAGAGGACTGTCTTCAGCATGGATTCGTAGAAAAGGCAGTAGCCCATCCACTCACTGATAATGATATCCACCTTCTCGATGCCATCAGGAAGGGTCACCTCTTCTACTTTGCCTCGAACCAGAGAGACAACTGAAGAGAAGAAAAATGTCCAAATGAAAAAAAATACTTGAATATAGAGGTCAATAAAACATATAATTATAAGCTCAATATTTCGGATGGTTCATTTTGACATTAATAAATTCTCTCACCACATTCTTCAGCATATATAGAGGCTAGATCATGGAAAGAGTTTAAAAAGTATATTTTTAATCCATGTCTACACACAACAAAAATTATAATACTATTATAATCATGAAAATCAAGCTTACTGTGATCAAGTTTGTTGGCCTTGACGATTTTCTGGCTGTAATCGATAATACTGGAGCACTCAATCTGAAAATCAAAATTAAATATTCAATCTAAGATCTGTAGCTATCAAACAGTTAGTTATCCAATAACATTTACAATTATCGTTATTTCATGCCGTTTAATTATGTGAGATTAAATATTCAATATTTATATGGCCCAGTGGACTGCCAACAGCAGAATCAGGACCACACAAAACTAATCAAAATCACACTAACCTGCTAACATTTAAATATGATAAAAGATGTAAATAAAACCAGTCTTACTAATGAAAATTCATGTCGTTGTTACCAGTGATCATGGAAATGAAATTACAGTAAAGTGTGCCTTTTTTGTATTTCAAGTATAACCCTTGTGTACCGTTTCATTTCCAGAGCAATAAGTATCTGCATTAGATGCTTTCTTTATTTGATATGATGTGTACCAAAATAAAGAAAAATGTTCCATCTTTACAATGTTGCGTTTGTTTTAAATGTAGGATGAGTGTCTGATTTATGACAATTTATCAATGGAGGGTAAGCCTCGTGGTTACAGCTGGAACGCTTTTGCCAAAATTGGATATTCGGGTCACCCGATACATCGTTTGAGGAAACTCATTATATAAGCTACCCAATTATAAATAGGTCAGAAAAGTACCCAAAAGCCTTAACTTTTCACTGCTATAAATATTTTTTTTTGTTTTGTTAGAAAAATGTTTTAGAATGTACGTTTTTAAACTTTCAAAACACATTTTCGACAACTTTCCACAAACGGAAACCAGACCTGTTTACCCCAAATGATGCAAAATAGGGAGACCGAGGCTTAAAAATAGGGAGATTTTATTCAAAATAGGGAGATTCTAGAAACGCGCACCACCGGCAAAGTAAACTAATGAAATGTATGGAAATAGCCACACACACAAGAAACACAACAAATGGATACATGTGTAAGCCAAAGATGTATTCATAAAACAAAAGATTGATAACATCACATTCATTGCAGTCCACCACAAGCCACAGTCCACCACCTAGGCCATAGATTGCACCAAAAGTGCATTAAAAACAAGGGTCCTGGTGTTTCAACAGGGTCAGTGTCAGTGTCCAAAAGTGTTCACTTCTTCAAGGACTTGTAGTAGCAACCCTTCAGTTGTGACAATTGTGTGTCAGAGAGTTTCCTGCTGTTGTCAAGGTAATGCCCTGGCATCCCTTTGACCACTAGAAGTGCTTCAATGGTGTCTTGGCTCAGGCTGCCCCGTTGGTCAGTGGAGATCTTTTTCACCACAGAGAACATGGAGCACTTGAGTGTGGGATACAAAGAATCCCCATCATGACCTTTGCCAGTACATCAAGATGGTGCTGCTTGCCAATAATTCACTTTTTTTTCTTAATCAGAATATTATAACTTAGCCAAGAACTAATTGGGGAAAAAAACATTTTATATCTAGTTCTACTCACTTGCAGCGATCTTTGAGTCTGGGAACATAGTCTTGAATGCCTGCACTAAGACGTCAGCTGTAGACAAGGACAGATTCTGCTGGGCGATCAGTTGGCACATAATTGCTTCAGCTCTAGTTGTAGCCTGCTCAAGACCATCCACTGATAAAGTTGGAGCTTTCACAAAAAACTTCCCGATTGACCCCTGACTTGCTGGTTTAGCACAAGACTTATGAGCCTCTGACTGCTCATGCTTTGAAATGTCATTCTTGCCTCTGTGGCTCACACTGATGTCTCTCTTGCAAACGGTGCAAAAAGCATTTGAGTTGTACTTGGCAGACTGCCGAAAGTCGGGAAAATCCTACCTCCACTCGGACCTCCATTTTGCGGCATACTTCACTCTCTTCTTGCGAGTCGCCAACGCCTTTGTTTTTTCCTCTTCTGTATCGCACGAATCATCAGAACACGAGTCAGATCTTTCCAGGCAAATCTTCTTCTTGGACGCCATCTCAGAAGACAAACACAAATGTAAACTGGTTACCGATTGGACGAAGACCTGACCCTGAGCCAATCAAAATAATTGTACAGCAGATCGACGGAAACGACCATCAGTTGTGCGGTAGAAAATTCGGATCGGCACGGTAATGCTTCAGTAACGAAACAAACCCTTTACTTTAATTTTCGGGAGATCGATGATAAAATTATCGGGAGATTTACGATGCGATCGGGAGATGGGGTCTGCAGGGGTGAGATTTAACCCAGGAGACTAACTAGCCCACCAGGCTAGCTAGTAAGTAAAGTGAGGTAGCCCGCATGGTTTTTAGGCAGCCCGACAATCATTCACTTCAATACTGCTGCATGAGCTGGAGTCTGTTGATCACGTTGAGGGTTCTTGCCTCTCAGGATGATCGGGTGAGTCTTGTAGCTACGGGGTTCGGACGTGGTGAGGTAGATTCTAAAAATAAAGTTCCACATCTTCTGATCAACAACCGTCACCTTGACAATACACGTAATTTGTAGCGAGCGTCTTTTTCACAAACTGAAACAAAGCAGACAGCGTGCTTGGCGCGAAAGGGAAGTAGGCAAAGGGAAATAACGCTCGCGTATGCTTCATACTCGTAGCAGACGAACAGTGACCTAAAAACGCTCTAGCTTCGGACCGAGCTTCTAAAAGTCAGCAAGTAGTTTTTTTTTTTTTTTAGGTCGCCAGGCGGGCTGGCTCAATTATAAAGTGAGGTCGCCCGAGCCGATTTTAAGTCGCCTCGGGCGACCGCTAAATCTCACTCCTGGGTCTGATATCGGGAGTCTCCCGCTCAAATCGGGAGCATAAACAGGCCTTGGAAACCCTCCACCGCTATATAAATTATTGAAATCATCAAAAGCCTGTATGACAAGGCCACCAGTGCAGTTCTCCATAACAGCGCCATCGGAAACTGGTTCACAACAAGAATAGGTGTGCGTCAAGGATGCCTACTCTCTCCAACACTCCTCAACATCTTCCTAGAGCGCATCATGTCAGATGCCCTTGCAGATCATGAAGGCACAGTCAGCATAGGGGGTAGAGCAATCTCCAAACTTCGTTTTGCGGATGAAATTGATGAATTGGCTGGAGAGGAACAAGAAAAACAGCTGGTACAGAGGTTTCAAACCACCTCCAGAGCCTATGGAACGTAGAGCTGGGTACCGTGGGTCATAGTTGTACCGGCATTACCGTGGTATTTTTAGATCGCATCGGTATTTCGTACTAGTATACCGCGATTTTAAGCGTTACAATTAAATGGGATATGACACTGGCAGTAGTGACTGACGCAAAAGAAAGATTGTCATACACTTCAAAACAGATTCAAAGAACCACATTTCCATAGAATTGAAGCTTGATTATTGCTTGAACGCCTTCAAAACAAATTATAATAAATCACTGTTTATAACATCAGCAAACTTTAAACCACAAAATCAAAATAAAACCAAAACATTCAACTGGAAAGGTCTTTAAGAACTTTAGGAGTTCAGAAGGATTTGCGACTGGTACCATGCTCAAACACGTGGATATCGATAAGCTGCTTTTCTTATAAGTTCTTCTTCAAGAACAGCTACCTATCCCTGTGTTTTGACTTTAGGCTCGCTCTCTGGGCGGACAAGATATCGCCCACGGTCAGGTTATGTGTTGTCGAGATTTCCCAGAAAACGGGACATTGGACATCCGCACTGGTATACCGTACCGTCGCGGTTCCAAACTTGAATACAGTTACGTATCGGTAAAACCGTCCAGCCCTAATGGAATGGAAATAAGTGAAGAGAAGTCCAAAATGATGACCAACAACACCAATGGCATCAACACGGACATCAAAGTCTAAGGCCAATCCCTCAACACAGTGCATAGCTTCAAATATTTAGCAGCCATTGTATCAGACAATGGGTCCCGACAGGAAGTCCTCTCCAGGATCGCACAAACAACTGCTGCCCTGGCAAGGTTGAAGCCCATTTGGAAAGACAAGACCATCAGTCTACATACCAAAGTAAGACTGCTGCGCTCCCTTTTTATCTACATCTTCCTATATGCTTGCGAAACATGGACTCTCAC
Source organism: Oncomelania hupensis (assembly GCA_036898135.1). Taxonomy (NCBI): domain Eukaryota; kingdom Metazoa; phylum Mollusca; class Gastropoda; order Littorinimorpha; family Pomatiopsidae; genus Oncomelania; species Oncomelania hupensis. The sequence continues at coordinate 15,798,685 of CM072517.1, forward strand.
AGCAGATCTACAATGAAGAACACAAAGCATGGAGACGAGTTGCTACAGAACACTTGTGGGCATTTATATACCCAGCACATCACCAACGACGAAGTCCGCTATACAAGCCATTGGACAACACGATGACCTGCTCACAGTGGTGAAGAAACGGAAACTCCGATGGTTTGGCCACGTCACCAGATCATCAGGCCTTGCAAAGATCATCCTGCAAGGCACAGTGCAAGGAGATAGAAGAAGAGGGAGACAAAAAAAGAGGTGGGATGACAACATTTGAGAATGGACTGACTAGACATTGAGCGAAGCCATCAGGGTTGCTGAGGACAAAAAGATGGAATATGCTAGTTAAACGATCATCTGTGGTGCCCCTACGACCTCAGAGTTACGGGATAGGTTAGGATAGATAAGATGTTTCCCCTCTTTCCATTGGTCCACAAATATAAACTGTGAGGTCAACGAGGAAATCCCACAAGGCAGCGAGATGACCAGATGACCAAGACTAAATTGCCTAGGAATACGGCAAACAAGCATGTGGTATGCAAGTCTCCTATAGCAAAGTAAGTTAGTTAGTAATTGCTTACAGGGTCCAGCGGACTGCAAAGAGCTGAATCAGACCACAAAATCAAGACCACAACTTCGCTGAAAGAGGACTCACCCCTGATCCACATAAAAGATCCGCTGAAACAACCCTAATAGGAACACTGAAGGCACTCCACCAGCCGGTCACTTTACAATAAAGAAATCCCACACAGGGGACGCTGAGGCTATACTCTAATTTATTGAACCCCCGTTTACAAAAACAAAATAGAATACAAACATCATTAAAAAATATCAACTAAACACATACATATAAAATGCCTACATTGCTAAATAATAACTTCCTAGGAAGCCCTAGCGACCACCTGGCAGAAAGCGTCCCATATTCCCAAGCTGATCCAACAGACACCACACACAAATGAGGAGTTTTCAAGAAAAAAGGTAGGTTACTGGTCTAGCGAAGAAGACAGTATAGTAGAATGATAGAACAGAGTAGGAATGAGGAAGAACAAAGGAGAAAGACAGCGACATTGGGAATTTAAAGCAGACCTGCTTACCTCACATTTTTTTTGTCAGTACTCCAGGCACTTCAAAACCAGATTTTGGAAATCATGACCAGATTTTGACTTTCGGTATCAGGGTTCATACAAACCTCCAACATCAAAATTTAGGGACTTTTTAGGGGCTTTTTAGGGCCATCAAAAGGAAAAATTAGGGCTTACACGCACGTACACGCCACAATAACAAAACATAAGGAATCACAAATTCATCAGATCATGGAGATTTTCTACAAAATGAAGAACTACCATCACTTAAAAATTAAACATGTTGTAACCCTGTCAGCCGTATCGCCTATGGTGGGTGCGGACGTTACACATCAATGTTCATTCTTTCACATCGCGTGACAAGTCAACAGGTCAAGCTGCAGTTTAGTCCATGTCACAATAACAACAAATAAAGAATCACCTCACTAATGTATACTTTGAAAATGAAACATCTTGTGACTTGATTTCTTTTTAAAGGGTCAAGATTTCTAACAAAAGAATGACAATAAATACAACCAGCATTGCTATCTTTTTTTCAGATCTTTAAGATGGCTCATCTCATCTTCAATTTCTTTTTCCAGTTTTGGAAGACTTGTTTCAATGTCTTTCCATTTTTTCTAAGAGCGATGTTTTCTCTTAAAAGTGCTAGCTCACTCTTGCACTCGGTTTCTTCAGATTGCTTGTCTGCCCTCATTCTTAGATGTCTGATATCTTCCTCAGCTCTGGCCTTTTTAGTTTTTAAGCCAGCAAGGTTGTTCTCAACATCTTTACTTTTCGGTCCCCTTGCAACTTCTGCTTCTGAATTTTTGTCATCATCAGGGTGCTGCTGGTATTTGCTTCTTGCAGATGGTGCAGAGAGAAGCAATTCCTTGGTCACTGCTGCTTTCTCTACACCACCAGCTCTGCGAACATGCTCCACAATTAGCCTCTCAGCAACAAGAGCTTTCTGTGACATCTTCTCTAAAGTCAATTCCTCGTTAACAGAAAAGCCTTTCTCAACTGATTCTTGCCGACGAGATAACAGTAGCAACTGCTTCATTCCCACACACAGTTTCTCATATTGTTCCTGACCAGCTACACAAGAGAGGGGTATTGTTTAACTCTGTCTTCATCTGGTCTGAATTCGATGAACTTGGTTCTGGTTGTACCATCAATCAAATTGAAGAACTGACAACAACCCTGTCACAGGAAGATTCCCACACTCTTCCATCAAGAAATGCAGGTTTTTTTGCACAGATGACGAAAGGGCTTGTATTTGTCACTGTCAAATACAGTCTTAATAGTCCTTGTGGCTCAATCATCCATCGTGGAAAACGTATTCTCCCATGGCGCCGGCTCAGAATGAACTAACTTCACTTTACCGAAATGTGCGGCCTACAGACCGAGATGCTAATAGCGGAAAAGAGACTCGTTTTTGCCGGAAGTTTATCAAAGGGACACCACTACTGCTGAAATAGAGAAAAAAAGATGGCGACTTGCTAACAGCAGACGATAATTTTCACGTACCGCAATCTCGATTTTTAGGGCCTTTTAGGGCCTAAAATGATTAACCAGCAAATTTAGGGACTTTTAGGGGCCCCTAAAATGAATTGTTTAAAATTAGGGATTTTTAGGGGTTTTTAGGGCGTGTGCGAACCCTGGGTATTTATATAAACTGTCATTATTTAACGTGAACCAAAATAATGATAATAAATAAATAAAAATATAGAACTGTGTAACAGTAAACTTATTGTCATTATTTATCTTAATTTGCTCTTAGCTAAATTTTCATATATTATTACACACGTAAAATAAATCAAGAAACGGTACACTGTTCAATAAATTTATTGTTTAAAAATTAGGGTGCTTAATTGAAAAACAATGCAAAAGTGTTAGGCCACCACATCAACATAATATGTGATAATGATCTACTTGTTTAAAAAAAAACATGCATGTATGCACTTTTCAGTTGCCGCAGTTCTGTTTTTTGTGAAAGAGCTTTCAGGTCTGAACATACCTACCATCAGTGAGTCAACAGCATCTTTGCCCATACTGGACCTAAGTACTGTCAGTGGACGTTTTACGTACGGAACTAAACACCCTCTCACAAGCAGCACTGTTGTGTGGGATGGTGCAGACTGAGTCCCAGCATGAACTGGCACAGTTGCAATAGCTAAGGGTGTTTTTGCTGACCTGCACCCAAAATTCGTCCACCTGCATAGCTGGGCCCACCAATCCCTTGACATCAGTTGACTGATACTTGGAGAATTGCTCCTGATTTGTTCATATGTTGTATTTGGTGGAAAGAGTGCAGGGAATCGCTTCACAAAAAAGCTTAGATATTTGGAAGATGCAGTCAACTGAACTGAAGGACATATAATTCTGCAGTGCTGGAGCAAAGGGTCAGAGGGGCAGTTTCAGGAGAAGATAGCTGCAAGTTTCCTCAAAGTATGCACGCACTGAAGCATAGAACTTTGCAATACGTTCAGATTTTAGGTTGTAGTCTTTGGGACTGTCAAGCATTTTCCTTGCCTGATCACCAACCAGCAGGTCTTCATCAGCTACCAAACAAGGCCAATTTTTTAAATAAGAAACCAGAAATGTCTGTTTTCGTTTCACACAAACACCCTTAGATGAAATCGCCACCTCAACATCTGAATCATCATATGTTGTTTAATGAATTATTTTCTCCATGATTATTATTATATACTGAAACCCCCGGCACCCCCACAGGGGTCCTATAGCAAAGAGCTTGTCAAGTAACAAAAGGCACCATATGTTGAATATGTTCTGCTGCAGCACATATGCATTCAAAATTGCAACATCACACTATTAGTATTAATAATGTAAAAAACAAAAAACAAACAAAAAAAAAAACATTAACAAGAAATTGTGCTAAACTCACTCCGATGACTTTAGCAGCACCAGCCTTGGCAGCAAACATACATAGGATGCCTGTACCACTGCCTACGTCCAACACTACTTTGTCCTTAAACAGATGCTTGTTGTAGTACATGGAGTTGCGATACGTCCTTGTGCGCACTTCATCTTTTAACATCTCCTGTGGATCAAACATCATTTTTGAATCCTCCTTTAGAAGTAATAAAAGAAAATGTTCACACCCACCCTTCACCCAAAAGGTTGATAACAAAACAGTCCAACACTGGGCAACAGTATCAATACAATCAAACTGCACTAGTCAATGTTTAATTACTAATGAAAAATGCATCTATTAGACTTAGAGCTAGATTACAGTTGCTGGTGTTATTATATTATTCTAGTTCTGAACCAGGGACATTTTAAGTGTCCTAAAACCAATCACATTTGAAATTCTAAACAAGGAAACTCTGCATTCAAAAAGGAAATGAATTAATAATGTGCAAGCTGTTTCTGCACTGAATAGCTAAATCAATAAATACAGAAAAAATAAACAAATTTCCTATTCACTTTTCGCGAGTCACATTTTTAGAATTGCATCCCTGTATGCAAACACACAAGAGCATCGTTTCAGATATTCCTGTTGTTACAAGTTGTAAAACTCAGATAGAACTTAGAAGCAACATTTTACAATAGAAAAAGCTTGCTCCCTTGGTCCCTGTTGGTTGAAAGTTATGTCAAAGTTTTGTGAATAAAATTGCTGATGGTGGATTTCGTGAATTGTGTGAATGGAAGAATGGTTGGAGAGATAACTGAGATAAATTCAGACTCAAACTGCCAATAGTTTGAGCGCTGTCAGTCTTTGATGACAAAATCTGGTAGTAAAACTAGCCCTCAAAAACAGACAAGTCGACCCCATGTTCAGCAAACTTGACAGCACAGAACACTGTCACTATCAAACGTTTAATAATTACTGCCAATATGCAGTAAAAACACTAGTGCACATGTCATATCAACCTCAAAAGCCACACTTAATAATTTAATGAAAACTGGACAGGTCAATTCCGATGTGTTGCTCGTTGTTTGTGTCGTAAGAGAAACGACAAAACATTTCGTCTGCTTCGCTCTTATTCTATTTTACACCGAGACGTGAAACTGCGAGATTTGCTTAGTCTCAAACCCAGTAATATTAAATTGTAACGGTAGAGCCGATTTACTGAATAATATAGGTTGAACATCACAGTCAGAAATTGGCGTAAGATCTTACGAGCGACTAAATCTACCATATTTTTGGTTTAAAATGAAAATTTAATATTTTAACTTCTAAATCTCGTTAAGTGCATCACGTGACACGTTCTTCCTGTTCAATCGCCATTGTTTTACCACGGGGTTCAGTGCGCGAAGACACAAAAGTTATGTCGTCACTTTTTTCATTTTCTTACGAGAGACACAACCAATATTCGAATCTGACGAGGGACATGAACTTATGACATGTTTGTGTAATTTAATACAATAAAGAAGGCTCGTTTATCGTTTTCTTTTGAGAAACAGATGATTAAAGTGTAAGACAGTAGGGGGCCACTGTCACTGAAGATTAAAAGTCAACAACGGGACTGAGAAAAGTTTGAAAGAAGGTCTTCATCTCCACATGACTTTGTAGCAATATTACGAGCGACATTGAGGGCAAACTTTTGCGGCTTTTCTGGGTACTATTCCAAGTTATTTTGTCTGTTGATCGAACAATACATGGCCCGAAAGGAAAAACATTCGTTTTCAATAAGGTGTAAAGGACAGTGGTGTGAAATTTCAGTACACAATCCACATCATTAGCGTCTTCCACTAGATTTATCACAGGTACATTGTGTAATTCTTATGCGCGACACTTATAACATTGATTGTTGTATAATGTCAATAAAATAAAAAAATCCTAATATAATGAAGAGAGTAAATACAGCAAAGTGCACTAGGCTGAAGTTCGACCTGGACAAACTGCAAGACCCGGAGGTGGCAAAAATATTTCAGGCCACAATTGGAGGGAAATTTGCACCACTGCTTATTTTGGGGGCAGGCGAAGTAGATGTCAACACCATGACCAATACCTTCAACTCAGCTGTAACAGATGCCGCCACTGAGATCCTTGGCAAGCACCGACCAAAGAAGAAGCCGTGGATCACACCTGAACTTTTGGATCTGTGTGATAAACGAAGAGAGTTAAAAAAGAACACCTCACAGGGAGCTGATGTCTACCGAAAAATCAACAATGACATCCGAAAAGGCATGCGCACAGCAAAGGAGAACTGGATAGAAGATCAATGCCAGGAAATAGAGAACAATCTGAACAAGAACAACAGCAAGAAGGCCTACCAGACTGTGAAGCGGCTGACAAGTGTTAAACAGCCCAAAGTCTCCACTATCCAAAGCAAGTCTGGCATTTGCCTTACAGAAGAACAAGAAGTCTTGGACAGATGGACAGAGTACTGCTCTGACCTTTACAACCATACACCAAATGGAGACCCATCAGTTCTAGCATGTCCCGAGAGCAGAGAAGAAGAAGAAATCCTCCCAATTCTCCGGGAAGAAGTTGAGGCAGCAGTGCAATCGCTGAAGAAAGGGAAGTCAGCGGGAGTGGACAACATACCAGCGGAACTGCTACAAGCAGGAGGAGAAGCGATGACTGATGCTCTCACCACTATCTGTAACAAGATCTGGCAGAGTGGGGAATGGCCTACACCATGGACCCAGTCGCTTGTCATCACTCTTCCTAAAAAAGGTAACCTTCAGGAGTGTGAAAATTACCGCACCATCAGCCTCATCAGCCATCCCAGCAAGGTCCTCCTGAAAATAATACTCAACAGGTTGAAACCACAAGCTGAACAAATCATAGCTGAAGAACAAGCAGGATTCATGGCAGGGCGAAGTACCACTGAACAGATTTTCAACCTCAGAATAATCTGTGAGAAATACCTACAGCACCAACAACATCTATATCATGTGTTCATAGACTTCAAGAAGGCATTTGACCGAGTCTGGCATGCAGCTCTATGGGCAACCATGAAAGTGTACAACATCAGCCCTAAAATCATAGAAGTCATCAAAAGCCTGTATGACAAGGCTACCAGTGCAGTCCTCCATAACAGCGTCATCGGGAACTGGTTCAGAACAACAATCGGTGTGCGTCAAGGATGCCTACTCTCTCCAACACTCTTCAACATCTTCCTAGAGCGCATCATGTCAGATGCTCTTGCAGATCACGAAGGCACAGTCAGCATAGGGGGCAGAGCAATCTCCAATCTTCGTTTTGCGGATGATATTGATGGATTGGCTGGAGAGGAACAAGAACTTGAACAGCTTGTACAGAGGCTTGACACCACCTCCAGAGCTTATGGAATGGAAATAAGTGCAGAGAAGACCAAAATGATGACCAACAACACCAATGGCATCAACACGGACATCAAAGTACAAGGCCAATCCCTCAACACAGTGCACAGCTTCAAATATTTAGGAGCCATTGTGTCAGACAATGGGTCTCGACAGGAAGTCCTCTCCAGGATCGCACAAACAACTGCTGCCCTGACAAGGTTGAAGCCCATTTGGAAAGACAGAACCATCAGTCTACATTCCAAAGTAAGACTGCTGCGATCTCTGGTCATCTCCATCTTCCTATATGCTTGCGAAGCATGGACCCTCACAGCAGATCTCCAACGAAGAATACAAAGCATGGAGATGAGGTGCTACAGAAGACTTCTGTGCATTTCCTATACCCAACACATCACCAACGTTGAAGTCCGACAGACCATCACACAAGCCATTGGACAACACGATGACCTGCTCACAGTGGTGAAGAAACGGAAACTCCGATGGTATGGCCACGTCACCAGATCATCAGGCCTTGCAAAGACCATTCTGCAAGGCACAGTGCAAGGAGGTAGAAGAAGGGGGAGACCGAAAAAGAGGTGGGAGGACAACATTCGAGAATGGACTGGTTTGACACTGAGCGAAGCCATGAGGGCTGCTGAGGACAGAGAAAGATGGAGTATGCTGGTTAAGCGATCATCTGTGGTGCCCCTACGACCTTCGGGTTATGGGACAGGATAGGATAGGATAGGATATAATGATAATAATAAATAAATATTTGTTTTCTGTGCATTCCCTGTGTATGGTTGAGTCATTCAGCATCATAAAACTCTGTCCTGCTTCAGTTGTGAACTTACAGCAAAATCGGAAAAGTTTTGTTTGTATCGCTCATCAGGTATTACAACACAAAGCACTGCTCACTGCATTGGAAAATATATTTGAAAGAAAGAAATTCTATGGTACAAAGAGGTGGTCTAGACACACATTTGTCATAGTAGTAATCAGTCCTAGTCATTTGATTTATATAGCAAATTCCTTGTTCATGTCGTAATACCTGATGAGCGACATACCGCACATTTTCATGTTCAAAGCCTATTTTCTCAATAATTAGTTTTGTTATTATATTTTAATTTGGCACACACATGACAGAAACTGAAAGCAATCTGACAGCACAAAAAGAATGGACAAAATATATGATTGATTTTTAAGGCCCACTGTCCACTTCTGAGCTCACCTTTTGGCACACAGTCAAATACATCATTGGATTGGGTAAAACTTCAACTTTTTTTGCAGTACAAATAATGTGGCAGTGCATGCACAAATTGTGTCATAACATTCGTGGGAATGCAACTGAAAAACAGCTGCTGAAGCGTTAGTCTTACAGTTCAAAACATAGCCTGCCGGTACCTATTGTATGTTTTAATTTTACAATGGTATACAAGAAATAAATTTTCAAAACACACCCACAGAAAACAAACATGTATTAGATTTAACAAACCTCATGTATGCCGAAGTGTGCATATGAGTCAAAGTAGTAATCTTTGGATGTCATCTCCTCAGCAGGGATATGGCCATTGGGCTTGACCTCGGTCGTTCCTTCTCCAGAACCATCGCCACCGGCATTGATACTAGGTGTAGCCTAAAAGTATAAATAAAATACATAATTACCAGAATAAACCAATATCTGGATTTCGATAAATACGGGCTGCAGAACAACTTAAAAAAAAAAATCTCTAAAGTTTGGTCGGAGTCTAGGGGCCGCCTAGGCTCCTGTGGTCCAGGGGGGTGAATTCCCCCGAAGGAAAAGAAAAATGGCACTTTTAAGGCCATTTTGTTGTATTTCCTGGATGGAAATACTGGAAAATGTATAGCTATGTTTTCAGGAAAAAAAAGTTTTTTTTAAGTGTGAACAGGTCAAAAAAAGAGCAAATTGCTTTTAATTTATTTATTTATTATTTAATCGTTCTTATACAGCGCTTTTCCAGCTCAAGAGCTGCTCAAGGCGCTGGCCGATACAGGATCTAACTCAAGCCGCCCGAGACACAAACTTGCAGCCTTTAGCCTTTAGGCGCATCATAATAACGCTCGCTCCAGACAACTGAGCACAATCCTGGGCAGCCAGGGATCGGGGAGAAGGACCTAGGTGCATGCTGGGTGTGTTCTTGTCACACGCACTCACCCGTCTAGGACATGAGCATCAGGATCTTTAAAGTCCGTTATGATGGAATGTTGAACATTTTGTCAATTGGTAGAAGCAACAGGGGTAGTAAAAAATGAGATAGAGAAAGGACCTCGGTTGAGCATGAGGCCCCTTGACACAAAGACAATAGTCTAATATAAGAGAGAGAGAGAGAGAGAGAGAGAGAGAGAGAGAGAGAGAGAGAGAGAGAGAGAGAGAGAGAGACCCAGCTTATCATGATGCCATGAGGTCCTATGAAACAAAATAAAGACTATAGTCTAGTACAGATGTATTTAAATTTTAATGTTTATATGATTATCAATGACAATAGCCTACAGTTTGAATCAGGCAAATTTATAACTGCATGCAAATAAAACGCATCATCTAAGAATTAATTATACACATTGGCAGCAGAATCTTCAAGATGCTAAAGGTGGCGTCCCAAATGAAAAGAAGTCAACAACTCGAATAATTTTGGCGTTGCCTCTGCCGCGTAATAACCTAAGACCGGCCTGATTTCTTCAAGTTATTGGTTTACTAACTGTTCTGAAAAAAAAAAAGAGTAATTATTTTAAACGTAACGCCAATGCCGTGTATATAACATCAATTTTACACGAAATGTACCATAGCTTCGCAGTATCAGCTCTGTAATTAGTGTAATATTGGCTGGAAAAAAGGAGTATAGAAGTTTGAAGTCAAAGCGTCAGCACGTTGAAGAACTTGAAAGAAGCGGTTCGACCACGTGAGTTTCCAGGCACAAAGCAAACGATCAAAATCAAAGGCTTTAACACAAAACACGAAAACCACTTAATACAAGAGTAAAAGAAAGTTTTTCTTTTCAAACAACCATGACGCCTACACAAAATAGTAAAAACCGCAAAAATTCAATCAGTTGATCTACAGTTTACCTCCATTTGTTCAGCCATTGCTTCTTTACCAATCGGAAATTGTGTTCACGTCATCTGAAAATGTGCGCTAGAACACACGATGTTCCTTCGAGAATCTCATTCGGTCTCGTCCGTGATGTCCGAGCATTTGGTTTCCGTAAAAACACTTCCGGTTTTGGAAAAGCAAGACTAGTTGGGTAGCCAGCACTTTATTTAGTTCAGTGGGTAACCTTTGGTATAACTTTTTTGCAGTATTTATTTATAATAATGTGTGTACATTACAACACTATATCGTGCCCAGAACGAGGTTTATGGCAGTATCTATGTGTATTTGAGGCTTTGGTTTCGGTGTACATTTATGATTTAATGATTAGGCCTATGATAATATATTTTGTTACTTAGTATTATAGCCCACTCAGAGCCAGCGGACAATCAATCAATCAATTTAAAGTCTGTTCACAAATTATATGATTTTAGACTATAAAACAAAGAAACAAAATAATATAAATGATAAGGTGGAAAAAGGAAATACTCATAGTAATAATAAATAAATAAATAAATGAATCATAAACAATAATGTCTTTAGTTTAATCAAAAGAAAACAGAATTGAAGAAAAAGAATAAAGCAACAACAACAAATCCATAAGAACTTATACTGATGAAACAATGTAACCTAACATTGAAGCACCATCATCTTAACATCTAAATTAAATTGAATAACACAATTCTAACACTTTTTCTATGTGTGTGCACGATATATAATAGATCTATATATTATGAGATTGTCAGAATCAATTCATTATCAGCTAATTTTTTTTACATCGTTGTACTGTGTGATAACAGTATTAATATTATTTTCTATAAATAATTTGTTCAGCCAGCGGACAGAGAAAGACGGTGTATGCTGGTTAAACGATCAAATGTGGTGCCCCAACGACCTTCGAGTTACGGGATTGAATAGGATATTATATATATATATATATATATATATATATATATATATATATATATATATATAGTCTCATATTTACCGGAATGTGTCAACCTGCACAACCGTTAGTACAACGGCCGTTGTGATACGGCCTCCCGGAAAGTGTCAACATCGCAAGTTGACAGATTACGGGAGAACTTAAAGTAGCTACGGAAACTTGAGAAAAAAGCAACTTTCGTCCCCTCTAGGCGACGAATTAGGTCACGCTTAGTTGTATCTAGGTCAGGAGACTTTTGGGAATATTTTCGAACCGTTTATTGACGCCGGATAGCGTCCTCACTTGGTTTCATACAATTTAAGAATCCAAGAAGGCAGATGGGTTTTTGGGACGGAAAGAGCGGAAAGAGTTAGGGCAAGGGCTAGTGATAGAACTGCAACTAACCCTTACCCAAACCCTTCCCCTTAAATAGCGCTCTTTCCGTCACAAAGTAAAATGTTGACACATTCCGGTGCGTATAAGAGTATATATATATATATCCACTGGTTGTCTCTTAAGTAGAACTAGTCTAAAGTCTTATAAAAGTAAAAGGCTTACACAAATTAAAAAATATAAAAACGCAAACTGGTAGTCGATTACACATTTATTACGACATTAGTAACTAAGTATTGGTACTGGTAGTCGACTATCAACAACTGTTGTTGTTTTTTTGGTCCAACAACTAACTCAGTCTAGGTGATGAAAGTAGATCATGAAGATAAATCTACAATACGTCAATAGTGACTTGCAATGAATAGAAGAACCTGGGAGTTATTTTGGATAGATCACTTTCATTTGACCCGCATATTCAGAGCTGTATTAATAAATGCTTGAAGTTATTAAAAGGACCTTCAGTTATTTGGATAAGGATTCTTTTTGCAGGTTGTACAAGGTATTCATTAAACCTCACTTGGATTATGGGAATTGGTATGGTACCCATCTTTAAATAGACAGTCGATGTTTGTTTGTTTGTTAAGTACATTAATGTCCCCGGACACCTAGGCATATAAGGGACGAGACAGTCGATCACAATTGAAAATGTACAAAGGCGAGCAAACAAACTTGTTAATGGATGTCGCAAAATCCCATCAGCTAAGTTATTTTGGACTATATGCTATTCATGGGCAAAGAATATGAGGACATCTAATGGCAATGTAGGTCTTCAAAATTAATAAATAAACTTGACGACTTCAGTTGGTCAGATTTTTTTTTTAATGCCACATTGTGATAAAACAAAACATTTTGGAGGTAAAATTTTTATTTTACATCAACAGATTAGCAACCCTTTTAAGTAAGACTGCTGCGCTCCCTTGTCATCTCCATCTTCCTATATGCTTGCGAAGCATGGACCCTCACAGCAGATCTCCTACGAAGAATACAGAGCATGGAGATGAGGTGCTACAGAAGACTTCTGGGCATTTCCTATACCCAACACATCACCAACGACGAAGTCCGACAGACCATCACACAAACCATTGGACAACATGATGACCTGCTCACAGTGGTGAAGAAACGGAAACTCCGATGGTATGGCCACATCACTAGATCATCAGGCCTTGCAAAGACTATTCTGCAAGGCACAGTGCAAGGAGGTAGAAGAAGAGGGAGACCAAAGAAGAGGTGGGAGGACAACATTTGAGAATGGACTGGTTTGACACTGAGCGAAGCCATCAGGGCTGCTGAGGACAGAGAAAGATAAAGTATGCTGGTTAAACGATCATCTGTGGTGCCCTTACGACCTTTGGGTTACGGGACAGGATAGGATCAACAGATTAATACTAACCTGAGGAAGTTCTGTTTTTCTAAAAGGGTTGCTAACCTATTGCATTTAAAAAATCTCAAAAATACTTAAACTTTCAAAAATCATTTGGTCGCGCTCTCAAAATTAAAGGAAATTATTCAGTTGCTGTGATAAGTAAAATAAAATAGGAAAATTGCATGCTAAAAAGATCCCCTCAAACTACTACTAGTCTTCGCCTTAAATGGGCCATGAAATGGCTTTAGTTCCTTTTTTGCCAGAAGATGTAATTCACATATTTCAGTGTCATTTCAATGATAACACTTTATGGTACTTTACCTATTAAAATTGTTAGAGTTAAGCAGTTTCTGGCAATGGGGCCAACAAAAACGATGCACCTTTTTTTAAGGTAAAAATTTTTTAAATACATTTTTCATAATTAATTTAAAATATTTTTTTTAATAATAATAGAGACCAGAGTGCTCTCTCTTCTATCCACATTAATTCAGAAGTGGTAACTAGCCAATGTACTAATACAGAGGAAGTGGTAGCCAGAATGAGGTTAACAAAATTTACTTTATCTCAAATAGATGTATATGTTCATACATTTGTCTAATTTTAATTTTACGTTCGTGTTTTGATTTGTTTTCCAGCATCGCATTACATAAACTAACGAAGTATCATGGACTCCATTTTGTCCAAGTCACCAGGTAAATCACCTGCAAAGTCACCCTCTAAATCACCCATCCAATCACCAAGCAAGCCGAAGGATCGGTCACCAAGCTCCAGTCCAGTGGGAGCATCACCAAACACTTCAGGGGAGGGAAGTAAACTAGATTCTGATGAACCAAAGGTTAAGCGCAGTCGACACAGCAGTGAAGAACATAATTCACAAGATGAAAAATCAGGGAAGCAGTCCAGGTACTCACGCCATGTGTAGTATTCTTTTTAATCAGTTTTGTGTTGCAAAATTTAGCATAGTATATAGCATGGAACGGTTTATAGCCCTAATTTCATGCTGTCAAAGGGTCAGCGGTCACTTTATTGGCGCCTGAGACCCTGAACCTATGTAGTGCTTAACAATTTTGATTTATGTTTATCTATCAAGTTTATTTACTTATTTTATTAATAAAATAAACCTTAGAAATAAATAATTAAAACACTAATAATAGTAATATAAAAAATTAATTAGAGAGATGTCTTGAGCAGGAGCCCTTGGTCTATTGATACTGATCTGTAGAAACGATTCATCGATGACATAATCACTTTATAGGATCATGGCAAAGATGAACTCGTCAAGTTTATGGATTGGCTGAATGAGCAACACCCTAGCATAAAATTCGCATACAGCTATGGGAGAACCAACATGCCATATCTTGACATCAGCCTGTCTATCAGTCCTGAAGGCTACTTGACTACTGACCTACACGTCAAGCCGACTGATGCTGCCATGATTTTGCCATTCCACTCATGCCACCCTCGTCACTGCCCCAGAAGCATTCCATACAGCCAGTGTTTGCGTCTGCGACGCATCTGCTCGGAAGACGATACTTTTCGACGCAGATGTGATGAACTGTAAGAGAGGTTACCCTCAAAAGTTAATCGAGGGTGCAATACATAAGGTGTCAGCCAAGAGTTGGAACTGCACACTCCAATATGTAAAGAGTCCAGCTGAAAGGACTAATTCTAACTGAGTGCCATTCATCATCCGGCACAATCCAAGTAAACCCCCTTTGAGCAAGTGGCTAAAGCAGTTTCTACCAGTACTGCATACCAGCGCCCGAATGAGGAAAGCTAACCCCGACCCGCCCATTGTTGGTGAACGGAACTGCTTCAGCCTCAGAAACTTGCTCATGCCATCTTCTCTGCCATCCACACCAGCCTCAGCTACAGTGACAGACGCCGGTTGTCACCCATGCAATAAGTACGTGCTGTGTGCAAGTCATATGCAGGACACCACTACCTTCCACAGCGTGGTCACTGGCCAGTCGTTCCAAATCAGAGACCGCTTGTCGTGCACGTCTGTCAATGTCATCTACCTCATAGACTGTGAACAGTGTCACGGCAAGCAATATGTAGGCGAGACTGGACAGACTATCCGCAAAAGATTTTACGGGCACACGCACGTGATCTGCAAAGACGTGGACACACTGGTGGCAAAACACTTCAGGTCCCCTGGACACGCCCTCTCTGCCATGAGAGTGACATTCATTGAACAAGTCAAGATAGACATTCCTGACATTAGAAAACGGAGGGAGAAATTCTTGCGTTACAAGCTACGCACCAACTACCCTGACGGGCTGAATGTATTTGACTGACTGTTTTCAGCACTGTTTTACACAAGGCTGTTTCAGCCGTGTTGAGTATTATTTTTAGGAGGACCTTGCTGGAATGGTTGATGGTGCTGTAATTTTCACACTCCTGAAGGTTACCTTTTTTTTGGAAGAGTGATGACAAGCGACTGGGTCCATGGTGTAGGCCACACCCCACTCTGCCAGATCTTGTTACAGATAATAGTGAGGGCGTCAATCATCGCTTCTCCTCCTGCTTGAAGCAGTTCTGTGGGGATGTTGTCCACTCCCGCTGACTTCCCTTTCTTCAGCGATTGCACTGCTGCCTCAACTTCTCTGAGAATTGGGAGGATTTTTTCTTCTTCTCTTTTCTCTGGAAATGCTAGAACTGATGGGTCTCTGTTTGGAGTGTGGTTGTAAAGGTCAGAGCATCTATCCAACAGTTCTTGTTCTTCTGTAAGGCATATGCCAGACTTGCTTTGGATCGTGGAGACCTTGGGCTGTTTAACGCTTGTCAGCCGCTTCACAGTCTGTTATGCCTTGGCTTCTTGCTGTTGTTCTTGTTCAGACTGTTTTCTATTTCCTGGCATTGATCTTCTATCCAGTTCTTCTTTACTGAGAGCATGCCTTTTCGGAAGTCATTGTTGATTTTTCGGTATCATACGGGCATACATCAAATTTTATCTTTGCCACATCAGAAAATATGTATACACCATAATAAAAAAATATAAATGATAATATTTAATACACAATATTTTGCAGTGAATGGTACCCTCGATTAAAATTGTTTACCTAATATTTATACATTTTGTAATTAGATAATCAACTAACATTTTTTGTCATTAATTATTTAGTTATTAGTCACTGTTTATAGGGTCCTGCAAAGAGCCGAATTGGGACTACTTAGTCACCAATACCTTAAAAATGTTGTTTATCTAATTACAAAATGAATACCACTGTCATCAGGTCTAGCAGCGAAGAGCGCAGCGTGCACGATGATGGGGCTAGTATCAGCACTGCAAGCACGTCAGAGAAATCCTCCGAGAAGGCCAGTGCCAAACCATCCACATCTTCAGAATCACCTGACAAGAAACGCAAGCATGAAATCATGAGTGAAGAAGAGGTGAAAGAGCACTTGAAGAAGAGAGAGAAACAGGAGGAAGAGAGGATAAAAATGCAGTAAGTATTATTCCATCAGATGACGGTATAAACCAAGGTCTAGTCTGTACAGGCAGGCGTTCCTAGACGGGTGAGTGCCAGCTACACAGATACACCCACCATGCACTAGGTCCCTTCTCCCCATCCCCAGTCGCCAAGGATTGTGCTCAGTTCTCTTGGCATCAGACTATGCAGCCTTTGGGTCTGACGCCTAAACAACGGAGCACGATCCTTGGCTACTGAGACTATGCACCCATAGGCTGCATGTGGGCGCCTCGTGCGGTTTAATTTAGATCCTGTAGCAGCCAGCGCCTTGAGCGGCTTGAGCTGGTAAAGCGATATATAAAAATGATTAAATAACTGAAATATTATTTGTCTCGATTCTGAGAAAGGAAAAAAGAAGCAAACTACAAATTGTACTACCAGAATCATGAAAAATGATTGCAGGTTATCTGTTGTTTTGTTGATTTTTTCCATTTTAAACATATATATATATATATATATATATATATATATATATCAGTTTGCTCAGCTCAGCTTGTAAGGGAGGCAATCTTTTGACATCGTGAACTTGTCTTCTTTTTTTTTTATAGAGCACATAGAATAGGTATTTCAAATTGTAGCATTGAATTAAGTAATTTTATTTATCCATATCTGTAAGATAAAATAAATCCAAGTTTATTAGCTCTTTTTTTTTTGTGTTTATTAAATTTCACACAGGATGTATAGTCAGAATCATGCCATTTTTCTTTTCTTTTCAGAATTCTCGTGTCCAATTTCTCAGAGGAGCAACTCAACAGATACGAAATGTACAGGCGAGCAGCGTTTCCCAAAGCAGCCGTTCGGAGAGTAAGTTAGAGACTTAAAATCTCGTCTGATTAACAAACTTAAATAAAAATAATGTTGTGCATTATTTACATTAGGGGTAGGAATGAAATGCACATGTATTGACAAAGTGGTTCGAAATGGATGCAAGTGACCTCTTAAATGATGACTCATGTCCTGCGGTCCAAAAAAGAAAAGAATGCTGTATGTTTACAAGACTGGTTTTAACAGCATTGAAGAGATTTATCATCATTGCACAACCAGATTCACCCCATTTGAAAGATCTTTAATACCCAATATTTGCTACATTTGCCCCCTTTCCCACCCCTCCCCCACCCCACCTTATTTGTGTGTTTATTTATGTGTTTATTTATGTGTTTATTTATTTATGTGTTTATTTATGTGTTTATTTATTTATGTGTTTATTTATGTGTTTATTTATGTGTTTATTTATGTGTTTATTTATGTGCAGTTAATGCAGTCCATCACAGGGTGCAGCATATCGCAGAACGTTGTCATTGCCATGTCGGGAATCTCCAAAGTCTTTGTGGGAGAAATTGTAGAAGAAGGTGTGTTTATACCGTACTATTATTATAATTAAAGATAGTGAGAGGGTACTTGTAGCCCCCTTGCTCTTTCTTCTCACCAAACCATCTCCATTTTTTTTAACTCACATTCATAGCAATGTAAGTCTATGTATTCAAACACACACACCCCTCCCCCAACCCTCCTTTTTTTTTTTTTTTTTTTTTTTGCTAAACTGTGCAACATGTCCTAAATAGTCCAAAAATAGCATTTTAAAAAAAATGTCCTCTGTCTGTCTGTCGTCTGGACGTGGAAAACTTGCATGGATTAGTATCTCAGAACCTATTTCAACTATCACAACCAAACTTAGTAAGAGGTCATTGTTTTTGTGTTTTTTTAGCATAATACAACTTTTGCTGTAGTTTATATAATATTACATGAGTGTATTTGGAACAGGAGGTCAGGGTCATCTCAAGGTCAAGAGCATAGAAAGATATTAGGTACTTTGCATTTTAATGCCACTGTTTCATTTTGTGCTTTTTTCTGGACAGTCATTTTCATGTTAAATATAAGTTCCACAAGGAACATGCGAGTCATATGCGCTTTGCCCTTCTAGTTTATTGTTGATGATACTTTGGCAGATTTCATTGAATCACCCACTGTCTTGCATACGGACAATTTTTTACCTCTTCTGTTTCGTATGGTGTTAAAATTGTTTACAGTCCAGTTAGAATTTCTGGAAGATTATTGAGGTTGTCTAGGTCATGAAGTTGCAATTGCTTCCTTTCACTTCAGCACCCCCTTTAAGGATGTTAGTAATATTGCTTTGTATTTTCTTTTTGCTGGAATCTTCTTCACTTTATTTTATGTGTTTATTTACTTATATTCTTTGCTTCTGTTCTTTTTTATTGTGGCAAAAAAAAAAAGAAAAAGAGATGTGTATAACGAATATAGTGCCACTTTAGATTCTGTGTCATTTATAAAATTGTCTCCCTTTGTATAAACGATTAAAATAAATAAAACAATCAAAATTGTTGTCTTTTCATTTTCTTGCTGTATTGTAAATATGTTTCATTAATCATCTTTCTGATACCTTACAACATGAGATATAGATATATGATTATTGAGTCTAGGTCTATTAACAATTTTTGATACAAGTGTTTTTATTTTGGCTTTAGGAAAATAAGGTTTGAACAATTTGTTGCATTTCCTTCAGCTGTTTTCCATGTGGTACAATCCTGCTAGCAATAATATATTGTCTTATGAAGTATTGTTTATTTTTGAACATAATTATTGAGAACTGAAAACTTTTGTCCAAGGATTATAAATAGTGCAAAATTTGATTTTTGTGTGGCAGTGGGCGTATGATTCCTTTGGGACTGCGTACAGGGATGCATAACTTTTAGGGCTAGAACAATCTCAATACAATACCATCAGAATATTTGTGATTTAGTAGTGAAATCAGGTGCAACAGTTGGATTTTAATTTCTTTTTGTCCCCTAGTTCTTGATTTATTTGATTTATTTATATTCTTTTATTAATTTCTGTATGTATTTGTTTAAAACATATTTTTTTACCTATTTATTTATTTCCAGCTCTTGATGTGATGGAAAGTTGGGAAGAGTCAGGTCCACTTCAGCCTAAACATCTACGTGAAGCCTTCAGACGCTTGAAGAACAAAGGCACTGTCCCTAGCACAAAAGTCAAGAAGACGTTTTTCAAGAGAAACTGACCGCTAATGGTGCTTTTAAAGGAGAGAGTGAGGGAAAGAGAGATTGGGAGGGAGGGAGTGGGAGAGAGAGCAAACGAGAGAGCTGATCTGTGCTTGTGCTGTGAAAAGAATATGAGAGAGACCCAGAGAGAGGGAGAAAGAGAGGCAGGATGACTTTGGTATCAGTGATTTGTGTCAGTAGTCATTAGTTGTGAGGGGAACAAACGGGAGTAAAGTGAGGGCAATGTCTGTGATCGGTGCTGATTCTGATAACCTACAGCAGCAAGTGAACTGATGTTCTGATTGTGGCCGCTAAACCCAAGAAGAAGTAGAAGAGATGTATGATGCTGTGTGAAGATAAACCAGCAACTCCAGCAATGCTAAATTTGAAAAAATAAACAGTTTATAACTTGACGACCTTCCCTTTGAGTTTTGGTGACAATTTTGTGTTGGTCTCACAATCGAAGATGATCTCGCATCCATTATTCACACTGAAGATGATGCGTCTCATGGTTTTATGTGTTTGTGTTTTGATGGCTTGCTTGCCTGGATCCTGCGCATCTAAGGATGGGCACCTGACGTTCAGAATTGAAGATGATGCTCTCACAATGTTTTCTAGGAAGATGTTAAAATCTCATTTTTGACTGAAAGGGACTTTCTTTATTAACAATTCTAGAACTAGAGCTATGTGTATAAATATCCATGTATGTGTGTTTTTGTGTGTGTTGTGAATGTGTGTGGGTATGTGTGTTGGGCAGATACATGTATATGTGTTGCCTAGGCAGAGTGTTATGTAACGCTATTTAACTGTTTTGGCGGAAAGTCTTGGCAACCCTATGCCCGCAGAGAGCGCTCTGTAGCAGTCTTGAAAGGTTGTTTGCGAAGAGAAAAAGATGGCGGCCAGAGTAGTGGGGTTTTGATTTGCGAATGGCAATGTGTTCTTCTTCCTGATAAGTAACCACAATTGTTATGTCGATCAACGGTGAAATAGCAAAAGAGGACTTTTTGTCATTTACATTCTGGTAAGATGTGTGTACTTGTTATTTGACGGAATAATTATGTTTATGTGCAATCGGTATGAATTAGTATTTATATTTGATAGTATTATTGTGTCGTCAGTGCAATTGACAGTAACTTTCGCTTTCAGCCAACTTCACTTTGATTGGCTGTTGTGCAGTCAATATGTGCTACACCGTTTTAAAAGCGCTCGTTTATGGTAAAAGGTTGCCCAGAAGCAAAAATAGTGCGGAACAATCGCAAACGTTTTGTGGAGCTTTTTTTTTTTAGACATCTCGGGGCTGGTTTTTCTTGTTTTGTGCAGAGAGAGAGAGAGTAATGTTTTTGAAAAGTAAACTTGACATGATCGCATTGTAAAGGTTTTTGTGTTGAAATTTTTGGAGTGCTTTGTTGTATAGTATTAATAGAAGAGTTTAGCAATAGAAGCGGTAATGGAGACGGAGGAGGGGAAAATATAACCCAACAGCAGCTGAAGTTGTACACTACGATGCATGAAAAACCTCTTCTTTTATGTGGAATTCGCCTATTTTGCTGCCGAATTCGCCAATAAAAACATATTTTCCGCTGAAAAATATGTTGTTTACACTAAAATTCTTTTTAGTGAAACAGATTTCTTTACTCAGTATGTGATCAGCCTTTATTCCCATTTGGAAAGAATCTTGAAACGGATCACCAAATGGAGTAAAAGCCAATCAGACTAAAATGGTAACTTCACTTTCTTGGGCCATGTGTAGACAGTTGAAAATGAATTTTATTGTAAAACAAGGGACGGCTTTTCAAATAAAGAAGTACTGAAGAACGGCTGGCGTTGGTATTGGCTCGATAGGATTATTAATGAAGGATGAGTCGGTGATTTTATTCGGAGGTTAAAGGAGAAAGAAGAGGCCTTTTGCGTGCCATGTGAAAAGAAATTGCGATATATGGCGATTAAAAGTCACTTTAGAGTGTATGACATCATTCATTTAAACACAAATGGAACATTTGCTCTGTTCCAAACGGTGTATGCTTTTCTTTCTTCAGCTAAATGATTAAAATCATCGTTGGTTACAGAATTTTTTTTTTTAATGTGGAAGTTTTTTGACTTTGTACATTTAGGGAAATATTCCCAGGATGTGCCGGGTTGCACAGACTTAAATCTATGTTTACATTTTTTCAAGGGGGGTGGGGAGGAGGGATATGCTCCCGGACCCACCCTCCACCCCCAGCTCCAACTTGTATTTGTTTATGTCTAACTTGAATAAGATAATGTGCTTATTTCGAAACATCAATGAATTTATTTATTATTATTTATGCTTTTATAGCAGGTTTAAAGTGAATTAACTATGTATTTGATTGTATGAGAGTCTATAACTTGCACTCTCCAGACACTAAAATTTTTTCTCTTTTTTTGGTCTTCCACCACTTTCATGCCTGACGATAGTAAGTAAACAAAAATTCATTGACATGACAACACCATACAAACCAAACCACTCACAAAGAATATTAACGTTTGTGAAATTTTATTTCAGCTCATAATTTTGAAGAATAAGACAAAAATCAAAGATCAAAATAGACAAATTGTACATGTATTCGTCTTTGCATTGTCTTGCACAATCTTTCATCTGGTTTTACCACACAAATTTTAATAAAAGTGCAGATGAAGAAGAAGAGAGAAATTGCAAGTGGATGGTATTAGGGGGAAACAACAATTTAAACCACTTTTTTTCCCAACTAAATATTTCTTACAAGATTAAAAAAATAGGTGTCATAAAATATACATTTGTGTCGTAAAAAAAAAAAATCTTTGATGACCAATCACCGAGCAACTTTTTTTTTTTCAGCAATAAAAATTTTATGGAACAGCAACAATCAAAAGGTTAAGAAAAGTGAAAGTTTATATACAAAGAAAACATTTTCCTCAGACATGACACTGATGTACATAATTAAGATTTTAAAAAGTGCAAGGAAAATTTTTAACCAACCTTTTAGCACAAATAAGTTATTTGGAGGCCACATGAATTGCCTAAAGTTTTGAGTAGATGCGCATTCTTTTGGCTGTGGACGAACATTTTCAGGGAATAAATGCAAATATTTTTGTATTGCACCTGCGACTAGGGACGCGAAACCTAATACTAGCATGACCCCTGATTTTTCCATGGGCAAGATTATAGTCCACATCCATCTCAAAACAAGAATAATATTTACAGTTTGTACACAACATGTATATTGTATTGTATATAACATGTTCTTCAGTACATTTTGCATTGATTGTGCATAAAACATGGAGAATTCACGCTCCGATTCATTGGTGACAAAACATCACAGACTGGCAAAAATATGAACGTCTATGAAAAATATGATGACCCAACACTGGACAAAATGTTTACCAGACAAAAATATGTTATTGAATACAATATTTTTAACAACTTCAGTTGTATATGTTTCCAAACATACCACAAAAAAATATTAAATGAATCTCACCAGCTGTCTCCACTTCTTCTTAATACTGTGGATACCCCGCATTCGAGGAAAATGATTCCACAACTTTTGGCGTGCTCAGCCAAAGTGCATGCTGGGTGTGTTCTTGTCACCGGCACTCACCCGTCGCGTCTAGGACATGAGCGTCAGGATCTTTAAAGTCCGTTATGATGGAATGTATACTCTCATCCGAAGGAGTAGGAAACGGGAGTAAAGTGTCTTTCCCAAAAACACAACACAATGCCCCGGCCTGGGCTCGAACCCAGGACCTACAGATCCGCAAGCCAAAGCTCTACCATTAGGCCACCGTGCCACCCTTAAAGACATCTCTGTTAATGCTGAAAATTTCATATGCTTTTGGTGTTTTAGTATGTATTTTAAAAATGCTGTAGCTGAGTTTTTCAATTAATTGATTGTGACAATTTACCTAAGCATGGGTGTGTATTAAAGTGACGTTGGTACCAGTAACCAAATACCAGTAACTATACTATTTTTTACGTTAAATTGCTCCATTTGGAGTGTCACCTTTTCTAAGCTAAAATTATTGCAAATTACTAATTTTATATATAGACTTTTATCAGTTTAGTTTATGAAAATGTTACCTACATTTTGGGAAAACACATGATTTATAGTATATTCAGCAGTCTCACAAGCATCTTTTTAAAAAAACACAACAGAAAGCACTATTTCTCAGTATTTTCAGCAGTCTGATAGACATGAAAAAAAACAAAACACCTTTGACCAAAGTGAAATTTTGTGCTTCAGAATTATTAAGTACTGTCGCAAAAAAAAAAAAACATACTTTGAAACTTGTTTTCAGAACATGCTACAGTATTTCATGCTGACACTACCTTCAGTTCCTAAGTTAAAAGATACTGAAGTTTGAGATAAGCAGAGTGGACAAGAACAAATAATTTTGCACAGATTTGCATCAGAAATGTGCAGTATTTTATGCCAACACTACCTTGAGTTCCCTCGCATTAAAGTTTGAGATAAGTAAAGTGGACAAGAATAAATAATTTGGCACAGATCTATATCAGAAATGTGCCAAGGAGCAGACGAGTTCATACAATTGGACAAATCAGTCATGACTGCTCTAATGCAAAACTCCAAACTTTTTAACAAGCTGAACAACTGCACACACTCTATGAAAATATACATAATGAAAAAAAAAGGAATTCTACTGATGAATAGAAATGTCGATAAACATCCATATGTTCACTGAATTTAAGAAATAACTGATTTGAAAAAACAACACTAAACTGCTCTTTGAAAAGACATATCAGCAATCAGCCACACACGAGGTGAATTTAGTGAAGATAAAATGTCTACTGTAATAAACACAAAAAATAAAAGTTGCTGAGAGTCAAACTGGCATACAAATGGCAAAAATGCACACTATGACACAAGAATAAATATTGATTCATTGACATGGAAAGTTGCACCTTCAAAGCACTCAGCATAAAAAATAATCAAAGAGCATATACAAATAAAAACGATAAAAGTAAACAATAGGAAAAAATACATTGGCACGTTACAACCAAAATTAACACTGGTAGTTACAACCAAAATTAAAACTGCTAATTACAATAAAAATTAAAAACAAATGCCCCATAAACAATTCCACACATCCATAATGTTTAAAATGTTAAAGAAACTTTAACATCAAACATCTGTATGAAACTATCCCGCAGTAGTTTACTGCTGACATACAAAAACTGTTTGGCCACTGGATTCAAGCGTGGAATTTGACTTTATGAAATAAATGACTGCTTTAATATTACGTAAAAGGAAATGACTGCCGACGAATGACTTCTAGTTTAAAGGAATTACAGACAATTAAAATAAAATTTCAAAAAACACAAGTTTACTTCAAACATTACATTACATGAGTGTTGCTTTAGGTCCAGCGGACAACCCCTGATCCGCATAAAAGATCTGCTGAAACAACCATAGTGGTAAAACTGAAAGCTCTCCACCAGCCAGTCATTTTACAATAAAGACATCCCACGCAGAGGACGCTGAGGCTGTACTCTAATTTATCGAACCCCTGTTTACAAAAACAAAATAGAATACAAACATCATTATAAATTATCAACAAAACACATAAATAATAAAATGCCTACATTGCTAAATAATAACATAGGAAGCCCTAGTGACCACCTGGCAGAAAGCGTCCAATATTCCCAAGCTGATCCAACAGACCTCATACACAAATAAGGAGTCTTGTCCCGGAAGAGTTTTCAAGAAAAACGGTAGGTGACTTGTCTAGCAAAGAAGAAGATAGTATAGCAGACTGATAGAACAGAGCAGGAATGAGAAAGAACAAACGAGAAAGACAGCGACAGTGGGAATTGAAAGCACTAAATTTCCAGAAAGTGGGGATACTATTTATACTGAAACCCCCGGCATCCCAACGGGGGATTACTTCAAACAACCAAACGAGTTTCAAACAAATCAAATGAATACATATAAAACTTGAGATCTGATCCATTATGGTGACATTTTGCTCCTTGCCTTTAATCCTATATTAACTGCCCATCACCAATTTTGAGCATAATACTGCTGGAATGTTACAATTTAACACTAAATAAATAAATGTATCACTAAAACTTTTTTTTTTAAAAGAGGTATTTTATTTTCAGAATAATCCATTAAATGGCTTTTGTTGTCACCTAATACTGCCTACACTAAACCTTACATTGTATCTGGTAGCTTCTACTAATAGTAAAATAATCAAAGTAATAATAATAATAATATCAATTTTTTCGAACATCTGGGTGCTGATAGTATTGCACTACACTGTCTAATAATAAATATAAACAACACAATCTCTAAACAAAGACAACATAACACAGGTATAAACAACCTTACACACACACACACCCAACCATACATCAACACACACTCACTCGACTCAGCATCATATCATGTCACTGTTTCATATTAAGAGATGAACATGAAAATGACTACGAAGAAAAACTGAATATTACATCAGATTAAATTAATGCCTGTTGTAAAAGGGAAACTGAAAAATAAAACAAACAACACAAACATTAGTTACAGTGTGTGTGTGTTACACAACCCTAGTGATAACACTGAAGGCATTCTAACAGCTGGTCACTTTACAATAAAGGCATCCCACACAGGGGACGCTGAGGCTATACTCTAATTTATTGAACTCCCGTTTACAAAAACAAAATAGAATATAAACCTCATTATAAAATATCAACAAAATACATACATAAATAATATAGGAAGCCCTAGTGAACATCTGGCAGAAAGCGTTCAATATTCCCAAGCTGACCAAACAGACCTCGTACACAAATAAGGAGTTTTGGAAGAGTTTTCAAGAAAAAAGATAGGTGACTGGTCTAGCGAAGGAGATAGTATTGTAGATTAATAGAACAGAGTAGGAATGAGAAAGAACAAAGGAGAAAGACAGCGACTGTGAGAATTTAAAGCACTAAATTTCCAGGAAGTGGGAATACTATTTATACAGAAACCCCCGGTAACCCCATGGGGGGATTAGATACAGCATTCTGCAATAAAATCATACAAAAGTTCACATCAGCAACATGTTTCCGTTATCAATGCAACAGATCAGTGTTATTACATATCAGGTAAACTCAGGTACGTTCAAACATCCATCCACTGGAGCATACCACGCGATGTTTTAAATCAACTGATCAATCAACATTTCAATAAATGCAATAGCAAAATATTTATCATAGCTCGGCTATGACGCTTTGTCAAATTCATTTGTGAATAACGTCACGTTTTCAGTAAATGATCATAACACTCCACAGTACAAGTACGGCCAAGAATCTATGGCTGTGTACATTTGCTTATTGCCTGCAGAAAATGATCTAGACACTAACTAATGCCCCAAGTTTAAGTCAAAGTTCAATTGTGGAATAAGTCAAAACTGTACTGCTGAGTGTAAAGTTGCCAATAGTAATATCATTATCTTTAATTCACACTATCAGTGTCTATTTAAGCATACTCCAGCACATTAGACCTATGCCTAATCAGTATGTGTTACCTGACAACATTTTCTCTCTTTATCCTTATTCTGTATTTACTTAGTCTATTGCATTGAAACAAAAAGTCTAAATGCCGGGATCCACTTGATAAACATGCAGAATCTGGCAATTAATAGTTGGTTATTGTCATCATCTCGGTAGCTAGCTATCTATCTATCTATCTATCTATCTATCTATCTATCTATCTATCTATCTATCTACAACTTGAAATAAATATGGTGTTGGAGCACTTTTATTCATAACAATGATAAAACATAATTCCAGTATAATGAGGAATAATTACATTCCCAGAAATATGATACCATATGACATTGTTGCAAATAAAACAATCGTCCAAAAATAAAACACAAAAAAGACCCAAATGAACACAAGGCATCAAAATTTACATCATATCTTGTTAGATTGAAATTCGCATTAAAAAGGGGGTTTTGACTGAACTTCACACAGTAAAAACATAGTCAACTGATCACATTTATTCAGATAACATGATGGTTACACTAAAATATTTACATTTATAAACTATTATTTAGATTCAAATATTTTGAGACTTTTCCTCTTAGCGCAAGTGAAGCCTGAACTCTTTGTCAGCAAATGTAAAATTAAACTATATTTTCTTAAAAGAGATATTTCATATATATTAACAGTCAGTACAATTACAATATGACTTGCTGTCAATGCCCTACTGCATGATTTCTAATTAAAAGAAAATACTATGGTCCTGCCTAAAATACAGTAATAGACTGCAAGGAATTACGCTTGTGCACTTCATTCAAAAATATTAATACCTTGCATAAATGCCATGTAAATGCTATCTTAGCACACAAAGGTGCTGACGATGGGCCAGCACATACTGCACAGAAATGCTGTATAAATCACCCAGCCCTGCAACCTCTTTCTTTAAACTTAGTTCCTCAAGAAACACAGAGCTTTAAAACACTGTATTTAGTTATACACCGACATAAGCCATCAAAGCAACATTTCTGAACGTATAGCTAATGCTAGCGCTATACAAAGCTATGTCAAAAATATGAAATGTACATTATGACTAAATGCTTGTTTTCCAAAGCAGAGGTTGGCAATGTGGTTGACGGAACAAATACAAGTCTACCTATCACAAAACGATGATTAATGAATTAAAGAAAGAAAGAAATAAGATAACATAGGTTTTACTGTACAAATCACAAGACAGAAATAAAAACTTTCAAGTCTTGATTAAAATTGATAATACTAATAATGCTACTAATAATAAATACATAATTAAAAGTAACAGCAATAACATATTAAGTATTACCCCAAACTATCACTCTCTAACAAAGTTTAACCATCTAACAACAACAAAATGTTCTCCGCTACTGGTTAGATCAGGTAATCTCGATTACAGGGGGAAGTGTGCTTTAAAATGAAAGTTTACTTTTTAAATATTTTGAAACCATGAAAGTACTTTACTTTCAAACAACAAAGAAGGAAAAGTTGCTTTGAAAGCGAAAGAATACTTTTAAAAATCATGCAATGTACAAGTTTACTTTTTAACCAATGAAGGTGTAAATTGACTTTTTGATAGTCAAAGACTTCCTGAGAAAATTAACATCAGCTTAATCCCGTTTTTGGCCTGTTAATTTGTTTGAAATCTGTCCCGACAGCGTTTCAAATCGTTCCCGAACGCTGTCTTTGACGCTGTCAACACCGTGTGACAAATTTTCTTTGACAGAATCCACCCGCTGTGACAAATGGTCTTTAACCGTGTCCACATGCTCTTTCACGGAATCCACTTTCTGGGAGATGTTACCCTTTACGGTGTCCACCTTTTGTGAGATGTTGCCCTTGACAGTATCCACTCTATGAGAGAGGTTTTCCTTGACGGTGTCGACGCGATGAGAGAGGTTCTCCAGCTGATTCCTCATGTTCTCCTTGTTCAGATGCTTCTTGGACAGGGTTTCCAGCTGGTCAATCACATCTGGGTTCTGCTCCTTAGTCTGCAGGCGAATCACCTCATCCACCTAGATAACACACAAAATAAAAAACAGTAATAGAGATTTTAAAATCATTACATAACTATGAAATTGGATGGGACTTCCGAACAACAAAAAAGATCAAAACAATCTGCATGAGCAGAAAAAAACAACATTGTAAGTTATACAATTATAGCGTAAGAGTTTTAGAAACAAAGTTTTGAAACATCAAACTTTATATATTAGGTTCTATGAAATGGGTTTTGTTAGATTTTTAAAAACAAGGGGAGTCAACAAGGTCTTGCAATGACACTGATGAAATATGAATTTAAAAAAATAAAATGAATACAAAGGTTTTCATTTAAATTTACCTGGCTGTCAACAACAGAGAGGGAGATGAGCAGCTGGGCAGCATAGTAGGTCACCATGATGAGCTGGTGGGAAAATGGCACTTTGAACTTGAAGGTGTCAACAGCAATAAACAAGTCAGACATCATGAAGAAAATGGCTCCTACACAGCCACACAGCTTGGTCCATGTCCACAGGTCGTCGAAGAATTGCACGCGAGCCACCGCACGCCAGCCCATAATGCAGATCAAAGAAAGGTACAGGGGGACCAAATACATCATCAGGCCATTCAGTCCTGTGAGCACAAACAACATACAGAACACATCTTAGGACAGTCATCTTTAGGGGTCAATTAATTATGTTTGTACAGGTTAGCTAAAAAGAGATGGGTTAGCAGCACACTACCATATTTCGAGTGTTTAATCGTCTCTGCAAAGATTTGTCCATATCCACTAAAACATACAATATTTTTAATTAAAAAAATATGCATTTTTATTGGTCCACACTCACAGCATGTACTCCAGGCTATTGTTACATGTTCAGTATGCCAAGAGGAAGAAAAAAAGACGGCAAAATAATGTAAAACATCTCTATTGTTACCTGTACTGAGATAGGAGTAGATGAGGAAGCCAAGCCCTGAGAAGACAGCTCCTGCATAGGGGTTGAAAGGCCACAGTCCAAATGCTCTGGCATAGTTGACCTGCGCCACAGCGAACATCAGCAAGCCACACTCAAAGTTGAAGTAGCTACCCTTCCACACCAGAAAAGCATCGCCAAAGACGGAGAAGATAAGTCCGATGAGGATTTGTCGCGAGTAGCGGTAGTACTCGTTGAGGCTCATGCCGTGCAGCAGGACAAATGCGATGAGAGAGAGAATGGGCAGGCACTTGGCCAGGCAGAACAGCAGTGACGTGCTCTCGCTCTGCCCGTACAGCACGAAGTAGATGGACACCGTCTTGAAGAAAGGCACCAGCTTTGGTCCCACCGACTTGAGCTGTCAACAAATAAGAATTCACCACCTATTAATATTTCAGTGGAAACGATATTTAGTTCAATTCAGTCTCGCAGCCGGACAGACCGTTGGGGAGACATGAGGGATGCCTGCGAAGAGAGTTGTCGCCACATCTGTCTGCAGCTATTGTCAGGAGGTGCGAGATTTCTAGGACCGTCCATGAGAAGTTATTTTTTCACAGGAATCAGACCGTCCATGAGGAGTTATTTTCTCACAGGAATCGCGATATTCTGACTTTTCCAGTTACTATTTATTCGGCGTATCCCTTTACCTTTGTCACCCCAGCGGCACAATAAAGAATCCAGAGATGCGAGCATTATTGGTAATGATGACCCCCTTTTAAAATTATTATAATATTATACTTTGGTGAACGATTACCTGTGAGAAAATAACTCCTGCCAAGCCACCTTTGAGAATCAAATCCATGTTCTCTTGCACACCATCCCAGCATTTTACCCGGTACAGAGCTATTTTGCCACCACCTTTGGTTTAAAAAAAAAAAAAAAAAAAGCTTTCCGATTAACTTTGCTTTGCTTCCTCTCTTCACCTACTCCTCCTCCTCCCCCACCCCTCTCACCTCTCCATTCCAGTTACAGCAGCTCCCAAATGACAGTAATGGCCATGATGTAAATAGACAACGATGTTTTCCTCAAGGGGAGCCTTTCCTTCTTCAGACAAGAAAGGCGAGGAGATGACGAAAATGAAGGAAATGAACACCACCAAGCAAATCTGTTCGTTCCCGTGACTACCGCCTTCATCATACTTCCTATTGAAATTGTGTCTAAAGACTGAAGGTAGCAGGTTTGTTGAGTCTCTATGGGACCAATATAGGCGCAACCAACACCATCAACCATCTTTCTATTGTCTACAGCCTTCGTCATAGTGAAGATTCTATAGACTGATAGTTGAATGCGCATTGAGGTTTAAGGCCCGGCCACACTTGTCTTGAGCATCCGGCCAAACTTTGTGTTATGCTTATGAATTCCTTATATATTTCTTTGCGTACTGGCATAAAATCTCACATTTACTGGCATAAAATCTCACAAGGATAGCGCATGTTTGAATTCTTCTGCAAAAATACATAAACCGGGCTTACGAGGACCAATCAGAAGCGACAGTGTGACGTCGCGAGTTTAGAGGTCAACCAAAACTCCTCTCCCACACGCATGATTACACGCAACAAAGGTTGTCTGCTACACACTACTTGGCGAGCTCAGGCAGTTGAAGTCACTTGTTGCGTGTCGATCTTAGTTATAGTCAAATCGTGAAAGAGTACATTACATCGTCATGAAAAAGTGCCTTGTGGTAATGAAATTCGCCGTTGTATATCAACTTCGTCGACTATGAGAAGGCGTTTGACAGCGTGGATCGAGATACCCTCTAATAGCTCCTTCGACACTACGGCATCCCGGCCAAGATGGTCAATCTGATCAGGAACTCCTATGACGGCATGTCCTGCAGAGTTATCCATGGCGGACAGTTCACAGACAACTTCCAGCTGAAAACCGGAGTCCGACAAGGGTGCTTGTTGTCACCTTTCCTCTTCCTCATCGCCATAGATTGGGTTATGAAGATGTCCACCAGGGAAAGTAGGAACGGAATCCAATGGACTCTGTGGAACCAGCTCGAGGACCTGGACTTCGCTGACGACCTTGCTCTTCTTTCCCATAGCCAACAGCAGATGCAAGAGAAGACAAATGCAGTGGTGGCCACATCGGAGGTCGGCCTCAACATCCACAAGGACAAGCGCAAGGTCCTGAAGATCAACTCCATCAGTACCGAACCAGTCATCTTGAATGGAAGTTTCTTGGAAGAAGTGCAGTCCTTCACCTACCTGGGTAGCATCATTGATCAGCAGGGCGGCACAGATGCAGATGTCAAGGCTAGGATCGGCAAAGCAAGAGCTGTCTTCATTCAGCTCAAGAACATCTGAACCTCCAGAGAGCTGTCTTTGGCCACCAAGATACGGGTATTCAACTCCAATGTGAAGTCAGTCTTACTGTATGGAGCAGAGACATGGAGGACAACCAAGACCACCATCAAACAAAGTCCAGTCCTTCATCAACAGTTGCCGCAGAAGGATTCTCCAGATCAGCTGGCCCGACACCAGCAGCAACGCCAACCTTTGGGAAAGGACCCGCCAACTCCCTGCTGAAGATGAAATCAGGAAAAGGAGATGGGGCTGGATAGGGCATACCCTACGCAAACCAGCGACGAACGTCACCCGGCAGGCTCTGAAGTGGAACCCCCAGGGAAAGCGAAAGAGAGGCCGTCCAAGGAACACCTGGCGACGCGACCTCGAGGCCGACACCACCAAGATGGGCTACACCTGGAGTCAGTTAGAAAGAATGGCACAGGACAGAGGACTCTGGAGAGCTATTGTTGGCGGCCCATACCCTGGCAGGGGTGACGGGCATTAAGTAAGTAAGTAAAGGTGATGAAATTGCACAGCAACACGCGTTTATTAATTATAACCGGACCGTGAAAAACATGGCGCCACTACCTCCGACCCAATGCATAAGCCGTAAAACCAATGTGGCCACTATAAGCTCATAAGGTGTGGCCACCCGTCAAAATTCTTGTCAGTGAAAAATCTCATAACCCAATGCATAAGCCGTAGCCAAATGTGGCCACTACTTTCACGTTTAAACCCACCATTGGCGATATGGCAGACGGGAATAACCAAGGACTAATGGGTAGGGATCTAAATCAACACTGAACCACCAGAGCAATCATACTGCTAAAATGGAAAGTGAAAATGGCCACATTTTATTTCGCCCACCACGTGCGGGACTGACGGTTGCATGGGTCTCTAATAAAAGATCCACATACACGTAACAAAGGTCGGTTGTAGATGCGATTGTATATAAAGCGATTGTAGATTGTAGAATTATATGAATCAGAAAGTCTCCTCTCTGAAAATCCTTACCGGGAAGAGAGGGGACTATAAACTGATTAAATAATAATAATAGAATTATATTTGTTGATGGTTACAACACATACATGTAGATCTACGTGCGCGCAAACACACATACAAACACCGTTCGAAGGTTGCAAACAATCAGTTATGAGCATTCGCAAACATGCAAACACATGCTGTTCCTTAATTTACATCTGAATTGTATTGTATTGGTATTGCATTTTTATTTCAGCGGTAAAAAAATTCATCCTCTCAAATACCATAACCATTCGCAAACATATAATTACACGTTGTTCTTTATTAAACTACTAATGTTCATTTGAATTTTACCGTAAGCTCTTTGATTTTACCACTATTGACATTTATTAAGCACTTGACCAGTGACGCACATTCACTGCTCATTCTCTTCCCCTCCACCCACCCCTCCCCCACTTTCCTCCATCATCATTTGTGTCAACTCGGTCCATTAGCAAAGTTGACCACATAAAGTTTGCAGAAGATTTGGCTCAATCTGTGACGCACGATATGTCGGTTTCTGGTCTGAATGGTGCCCTCATTGCCGTTTTCGACAAGCATGCGCCTGTGCGACGACTGAAAGTTCGCGATGGTAAGCCAACGCCATGGTACAGTGCTGTTTCTGATCAGCTACGTGAGCTGAAGAGAGAGCGCAGGCGGGCTGAACGCTCTTGGAAAGCCTCACAGCTAACAGTACATAAACAGATCTATGACGCTGCAAGGCAGAAGGTTACGGATTTAGTAAACAGCGCAAAGACAGCTTTTTATTCCTCTCTTGTTTCGAGCTCTTCAACGTGCAAACAGCTGTTTCACAACATGTCCTCACTTTTGGGTAAAGTAAAACCGGTGTCTCTCCCTGTGGTGTCTGATATAAAACTGCTCCCAGAAATTTTTGCTGATTTCTTCTGCAAAAAAATTCTCACAATTCGCCAAAGTTTTCCTTCTCCAGACCAGTCTGTTGTTTTGCATTCTTCAACTTTTTCTGGCACTCCATTGGTTCAATTCAGTCCTGTTTCAGAGGATTTCATCAAAAAAACTATCCTTCAAACTCCTCCCAAGTCATGTGAACTTGACCCCATGCCCACCAAATTTCTCTTTGAGCACCTTGACATTTTACTTCCCACTATTACCAACATTATGAACGAGTCTATTACATCTGGTATTGTTCCCCCTGAGTTCAAGACTGCTATCGTCAAGCCTTTATTGAAGAAATCCAACCTCGATAGTAATGATCTGAAGAATTACCGACCTATATCCAATCTTTCTTTTCTCTCTAAACTACTTGAACGTCTCATCCTTCAGCAACTTCTCTCCCATATATCTGCTCACAGTCTTCTTACTTCTCATCAGTCTGCTTACCGTCCTGGGCACAGCACAGAGACCGTTCTTCTTCGCGTTCTAAATGATCTTCTGATTTCTTTAGACAAAGACAAAATTTCAGTTCTTCTTCTCTTGGATCTTTCGGCCGCTTTTGATACTATCGATCATGAAATTCTGTTATCACGTCTCAATAACGATTTTGGAATCCAAAACAGTGCTCTTAACTGGTTTCGGTCTTATCTCTCAGAAAGAAAACAAGCTGTTCTCGTAAACGGTATTAAATCTACCGCACAACCGCTTGATTTTGGCGTTCCTCAAGGCTCTGTGCTTGGCCCTATTCTGTTCATTCTGTACACCTCTCCTCTCTCACGTCTCATTCACTCACATTCTGTCCGCCACGAAATGTATGCTGATGACACCCAACTTAATCACTCTGACTCTCCTTCTAACTACAATCATTTAGTTCAGACCCTTCAAGATTGTGTTACTGAGGTAAAATCTTGGATGTCAAACAACCGTCTCAAGCTAAATGATAACAAAACTGAGGCCCTCCGCGTTTCTCCTTCATCTGCAGACCCCTCTTCTCTTCCCTCAACTATCACTGTTGAAACTACTTCTATTTCTTTTTCTGACACTGTTCGCGATCTTGGGTTTTTTCTCGATCAGGATCTCTCCATGCAGCAACACATTGCAAAAACTTGTCAGATTGCATACATTGAACTTAGACGCATAAGCTCCATTCGACAGTACCTCACACAAGAAGCAACAAAAACACTAGTTAGCGCATGCATTCTGTCTAGATTGGATTATTGTAATTCACTCCTTGTAGGTTGCACACAGAAAGTCCTTAGACCTCTTCAGCAAGTCCAAAACTCTGCAGCTAAACTCATCTTCAAAGCACGGAAATCACAGCACTGCACGCCTCTTTTTCAAGAGCTACACTGGCTCCCAATTGAACAACGAATTAAATATAAAACCTCATGTCTCTGCTACCACATCATCTCTGGAACTGCTCCTAGCTATCTTTCCGAACTTTTGACTGTCTATGTTCCTTCTCGGTCTCTCCGCTCCTCTGCAGATGAAAGGATGTTCCGTGTACCAGAATACCACAGGGTGAGACACGGTGGTAGAGCTTTCAGTTTCTTCTCCGTTCAGACCTGGAACTTGCTACCTCGGTCCGTCCGTCACAGTCCTTCATTAGCGTCTTTTAAAACGAACTTGAAGACGCATCTTTTTAGAGAGGCCTTTTCTTAGGCGCCATGAGTGAGTGTTGTTAGTTATTCTTGGTGTTGAGATGTATATGTGGTTGTGTGTTATTGACCAATGTACGCATGTTGTGTTTACATTTGTTTGTGTAAAGCGCTTTGTGATTTTGGAAAGCGCTATATAAATTGCCTGTTATTATTATTATTATTATTATTATTATCTCCCCTCCTCTTCCGTGTCCCCGGGCAACTCGTTCCAGAAGACACTGAAGACCTGTCCCATTGGGAACATGTACTATTAAAGAAAAGTTAAGTAACTGTCTGTCTGGAATTGTTAAAAAAAAAGACACGGACTTAAAAAAAGAAAAGAAAAAAAAAGCTGTTTTAGAAAAATTGTTTTTACATTGTTTTTTTTTTCCTTCCTATGTGTCCGGTCCCTGTCTGGCTGGCTTTATCTTCTCTCTCTCTCTCTCTCTCTCTCTCTCTCTCTCTCTCACTCTCTCACACAATGTGTGGTTTTTGTTTGTGTTCGCGTTTAAATAAAATATATATGGGCGGTGGTCGCTGTTGAGATTATTTTGCTGTAACTCTGTTTTTTGGGATTTTTCAATTATGTTTGCTTTTGTATTTGCGGTGGTTGCTGTTGCTGCTTTGTCGTTACATATGTCTGATTTGTTGTTGTTGTTGTTGTTGATCTGCTGCTTTTGCCTGTTTTGAATTCCCCATTGGGGTGCCGGGGGTTTCAGTATAAATAGTATCCCCACTTTCTGGAAATTTAGTGCTTTAAATTCCCACTGTCGCTGTCTTTCTAATTCCTGCTCTGTTCTATCAATCTGCTATACTATCTTCTTCTTCGCTAGACCAGTCACCTACCTTTTTTCTTGAAAACTCTTCCGAGACAAGACTCCTTATTTGTGTGTGAGGTCTGTTGGATAAGCTTTGGAATATTGGACGCTTTCTGCAAGGTGATCGCTAAGGCTTCCTATGATGTTATTATTTAGCAATGTAGGCATTTTATATGTATGTGTTTTGTTGACAATTTATAATGATGTTTGTATTCTATTTTGTTTTTGTAAACTGGGGTTCGATAAATTAGAGTAAAGCCTCAGCGTCCCCTGCGTGGGATGTCTTTATTGTAAAGTGACTGGCTGGTGGAAAGTATTCAGTTTTACCACTAGGGTTGTTTCAGCAGATCTTTTATGCGGATCAGGGGTTGTCCGGTCCTTATTTGGCTCGGAAGAGTCTGCTGGACCTAAAAAAAATAATCATGTAATGTAATGTAATGACTGTTTTGAATTATGTTTCCTCTAGATCTACTAGCGTTTTGCGCACAGTACTGAGTGACATATTCGTGTACTTGTGAAATGCTGCTATTGCTTTGCATATGCTTTGAATTTTTTACGTGTGTTTTGTCAACTTTGTACCTGTGAAACCACTTTGTTGTGGGTCTGTGACCTGACAAATATAATTAAATTGTCTGAATTGTCAAACACACATACATAGAGACACCCCCCCCCCCCCACACACACACAGGGGCATAGTTCATTGTTTATATTACACTCTGTGCACGCATTTTCAACGCGCAGCCACTATATTAAATAACATAGGACTTGTAGTTGTATGTTATTTTAACCATACAGTGACTCCTGCGTAACACACTGGATCAATTATTTGCCAGCCTTCCCACAATCTGTTATTAAATGACGCACATACCTATTACGATTTTATATTCGCACTAAATAAAACATTGTTTATTTACAAACAAAACTTAAGCTTACTTATTATTATTATTATTATTATTATTATTATTATTATTATTATTATTATTATTATTATTATTATTATTATTGTGTATCTCTTTATTGTAACTAAACGGAACTGTGAAATACTACACTCCAATAAATTCTCAATCAATCGTCGACAATTGACAATCCAATACACGTAAAGTACAGTAAAGTAAGTAAACAAGTAAGTGCATAAATAAATAAATACATAAATAAATAAATACACTCAGATCAGTAAATGACAGCTTGTAAAAAGAATAAATGTTTACGATAAATTGTGTTGTCTGTATTTTCAATAATCTATAAGCTTACATTTAATATTACATTTATTTACCTCTGTTTTATCCAATACGTTTATAATTACTTTTTGTGTATAATTATATTAGATTATTTTTCATAATTAAATACGAAAAACACGTGTTATTTCTAATTTAAAATATTATGAATATATTCTGACTGCTGCTGAACTAGGTAGGATAAGGAAAATTCCATTGACTAATTTGATTTATAATAATATTTGTTCTCTTCTGTATTTTTGATAATTGTAAAGCAGAAAGATTATTTTGCATTAACTGATTTTAGATTTTTGTAAATCACCATACCATAGAAGTTACGTCGTTATTTCCCCTCTAGCCGTTTAGGTGCAAAATCCTAAATGACGGCCTAGTTGTCATGTTGAAGTCCGTTTGTTAGTCAGTTCGTTAGTCTGTATTTGAATAGCCAGCAACATAGATTTGTGACTAGCTTAGTTCCTCGTCTCAACAGTGTGTGTGGGTGTGGGTGCGTGTGTGGGTGTGTGTGTGTGTGTGTGTGTGTGTGTGTGTGTGTGTGTGTGTGTGTGTGTGTGTGTGTGCGCGTGTGTGTGTGTTGTTGTTGTTTGTTTGCAAGTGTTTGTGTATTCTTGGACCTGTTTCACACTGAATTGCTGCTGGGTTACAATAAATTCAACTTGCATGCACTCAGCAACAACGGCTGATTTCCGTGGACAGATTAAACCCACGTTTGTGAATGACTTCCTTCATTTTCACCACCACAATCTCGCCCTTACATGCGTAAATTACTGAAGAACATGAGTGAAAGCCTGTCTATATTTTCTGCCGTTGAATGAACCTATGAAGGGCTTGAGTGGGTGAACACTGAACGAGTAGGAATTTCCCGCAAGCCCGTCACATGCTTATGAGTATGCACAAGCTAAGACATACATGATACAAAGGGGAAAAAATATTGCTAACGTGGCATTTAAATGTGTACAAAGGCAGACGCTAATAACCCCAACTTTTTGTAGGAAAATATGAAAAACAAACTAACATGGCAATAAGTAAATTTAAATATGAAACAGAAAAAGAAAAGCAATAAAATAAATTAAAAATGTCGCACACGGACACAGAGAAAATTGTTTTACCACCATAAAATAGAGACAATCGAGAGAGATTATTTTGCTGAAGCATGGAAACAACATTATTGAAGTGGTTGAAAACAGCAGATGGTGTCACATGTCTAAAACATAATTATGACGCCGTCACTCTAAACATTTACATACAAAGAAACTTTTTGGAGCCAGAAGTGCCGAAGCGTAACAGAGCTATAAATAGACACAGTCACGTGCAGTCACATGACGGCGGCCGGGAAGTTTGGATGCATAAAATAAACCGGTACGCCTTCGCATGTTTAGAGGGGCCGGGTAGCTCAGTTGGTAGAGCGTCTTACCGAAAAGTACCTGGTTCGAATCCAGGATTGGCAATGTGTGACCATATTATTTTCCCCTTACCATCAACTGGTTCGCTGGTGTCAGAATAATGCGACTAGTAGTGGCCTATACGCTTCGGTGTCGTGTGACTATAATCTACAGTTACTTTTTCGCATGTTTATCCTTCGATCAAGAATTTTCACTTTGGACTTTGACCTTTACAGAACTTACTATTCAGCTGAGCACAGTTAACTAAACTTCCTCGACTTCTGGAAGATTACCACAGCCATATTACCTACTGGTTACAGCCTTACAACTTATCTCGAAACTTGCTTTGAGGAGAAGAGCGTGGAGATTGTGTGGCAAACGCGCATTCAAATCATAGGCTGTAAAGTCTCGATTTCGTAGGCCTCAATTACATACTACGTACGTATGTTAGAGGCCCACGAGTTTACAAAGGCGAAAGAAAAGACTTCAGATACAAATCATATATTTATACACACTGCTGAAGATGGGCATCATCAGGGAATCCAGTTCCCCCAGGTCGTGAAGAAGAAGGACGAGCAACAGCGTATGCATCGACTACAGGAAGGTTAACAAGATCACCGTCTTCGACCCTGATCCGATGCCTACTGCAGCAGACCTCTTCCGCCAATTATCGGGGAGTAAACTCTTCTCAAAGATTGACCTCAGCAAGGGTTATTGGCAAGCCCCCGTGCGTCAACAGGACATACCAAAGACTGCTTTTATAACTCCTGATGGGACGTACGAATGCCTGAGGATGCCTTTTGGCATGGTCAACAGCGGTGCTACCCTGAAAAGAGGAATGAGGAAGATGCTTAAAGGGATGGACAACGTCGTGTCTTACTGGGACGACCTGCTAGTCTACACCCAGACTTGGAAGGAGCATCTGATGACCTTGAGGGAGCTGTTTCACCGTCTCACAGAAGCCAACTTGACCGTGAGACCCGGTGTGACATCGTCAAAGTTCCTAGTATCTTATTTTGGCTGGAAGCATTCTGATTGGTCGATGCATTACAAAATTCGACGCATGCGCACAGTGCTATCGTAGTCTTAGTAAGGATTAGGGTTAGGGTTAGGACGCCTAAGAGCATCGTGAAAAAGCCGGCCCGACGAACTGGTGCATGTGCAAAGGCGCCCGGCTAAAGTAAGACACCCGAAACTTTGACGACGTGACACCGGCAAGTGCATTCTGGGAACTGACAACATCGACTTCATTGGACATTCGATGGAAGAAGGAAGCGATAGAGGATGCACCGACTCCAGGAAAGCCCGCGAGATCACTGTCTTCGACCCAGGGCCGATGACAACCGTAACGGACGAGGGCGTCGTTTCATTGCAGATGAAAGAACATTGACTGTGTGGATGAACTGAGAACATTGACAGTATCCTGACAGACTGAAATAAATTTTAATTCTGGACTTTGTGCATTGCGTCTCATAGTTGTTGAAAGAAATTAAGTAAATTTCTTCTTGTGTAGGGGGTTATGTTACGTTTGAGACGCGCACGATAGATCCGATCGTTTTGTTTTACAAAGCATGCAATAACAGTGTATTTATCTTTGATTTTATTTTGCGTTGTTGTTAGAAGAAGCTTGGTGTAATGTTGACAATTTTTGTTGGTCGATATTATTGAAGAATTTTCTGGGATCGTCTAGATAGATCTACTGGTAGCTGAGAGATTCTTGGACCCTAAAGAAAATTGTATGACGTAAGACAGTGATGACGAAGTTTACCCTGATTGGATGTAATTGCGTCACGCTGGAATGTTCGAACGTTCTCTAGAGTATAGAGAAACTATATATGTGCCGCACTGTTTTAGAGTTGAGTTGAGAAAGTGGAAAAAGCGATTGAGCGATTGTATGCAGTTGTGACATGTATATTTATAGGCTATACAAGTAATTAATAATTAAAAAAAACTGCCTGTATTTATATGCTCTCTTTTCAAAGCACACTATTATTATTAATATTACTACATGATGTGGAGAGAAAACAAACGGGTCGTTACATGTAGGAAAAGGAAGTAGATTATAACTAAGTGTTATCACAATGTTCTTTTTTAAAACTCAACAATATGTGCTGACTCAAACTTAAATCGAGTTTCGACCTTAAAAGCTCTTAAAAAGACAACAACCATTATATTATGCAGTGCCTATACCAATACCAAATAGTCTTTGAGGCTGCCGCGCGTACGAGACATTAAAGTATAGTGTTTGTTCAGCTGGCTCAGATGCTCTGTATAGGCCCAAACAATTATAGCTGCCTTGAAAAGACTGCGACAGCTGATTCCAGAGGACACTTGTCTTAACCTTTGAAAACTCTCTATAAGCTTAGGCCTACTACGCAGCTAACAGTGGACTTTGTTCGCCACATAAAAACCTCTCAAGGTTCGTAGTCTGCCAAAAAAAAAAAAAAAAAAAGTATCATAGGACGTCAAGGCATCATTGTACAAGTCGTTACTACTGCAGCAAATTAGCTAAAATTGTCAGGTTCTGCAGTTGAGACGTGTAGTCTACTTGGTTATAATATTGGTACTTGGTTATAATATGGGTAGGATTATTTTGTTATAAGATTGGGTTCAAATGAGCTCAAATAGCGAGCGTGGCCGCGTGGTCTAAGGCGGGACTAATTTGCCTTGTCCACAGGCTAGCTAGAAACCAATGGCGCCTGACTGGTGTGGGATCGATCCTGCCTCGGGGCGTTATGTTTCTTCGAATATTATTTACTTTCGACTCAGGCAACGTTTAGGGGGTTTTCTCCGGGTACTCCGGTTTGCTTCCCCAGCAAAATTTTAAAAACACAACTGGATGCGACTACGCCTTTGTCTAGGAGAGGGCTCCAGAATGTCCCGATAAAAAGGGACAATAAAGTGTCAATTAAAAAAATGTGGTGGGCTGGGGTAGTGATGGTGGTGGTATAATAACAGGTCGAAAACGAATGAGATATACATTTTGATGTTGCTGTTACTGACTTCTACAAGTGCATTTAAGTCGTCCTCACTGCATAACAAAATAATTAAACAAAGCGGACGCGTCGCCAGTGAGATGTAAACATGATGAATAATGATTATCACAGTTGGCTGCATGCATGCATATAACAGCAGTGCACACGTAAGGGGGGAGGGAGAGAGAGAGAGAGAGAGAGAGAGAGAGAGAGAGAGAGAGAGAGAGAGAGAGAGAGAGAGAGAGAGAGAGAGAGGTGGGTGCGAAAGTAATTACATGTGGAGAAAAGCGACAGACAGGAACGAGAAGCAGCATACACAGAAGAAGAAGAAGAAGAAGAAGAAGAAGAAGAAGAAGAAGAAGAAGAAGGAGAAGTTGGTTGTTATGGAAATAAAATATTGATTTTCAAACATTCCTAACAGCCATGCTCATTAAATTATGATGGCTATATTGTTTTGCAATTACGACCGACAATGCCCAGGTAATCATCCTAGAATTGCTCAATGCATTACCGTCCAACATCGACCCTCATCTTAACTCATACCACACTAGGATAAAACCACCCGTTTTTAAAATAACAATAATAATCATCATAATCATCATCATCATCATCATCATCATCATCATCATCATCATCATCATCATCAAACCGATCAATCTTCATCATCCTCTTGGTATTGCGTATTGCTCCTGGAATGAGGACAACCCGTTTTCATCAGTCCTTTGTACCATTTGCCACCAGACTGCACAACGACCACTTGTGAGCCCAGGGTACTTTGATGCAAAGTGCATGGATTGTCAAATGAGTCGTGACACT
Source organism: Oncomelania hupensis (assembly GCA_036898135.1). Classification (NCBI taxonomy): domain Eukaryota; kingdom Metazoa; phylum Mollusca; class Gastropoda; order Littorinimorpha; family Pomatiopsidae; genus Oncomelania; species Oncomelania hupensis. Next base: position 15,841,795 of record CM072517.1, read on the forward strand.
GAATTTGATTTGGACACAGGATACGTAACAACATCGTTCTTTATCATCATCGTCGTCGTCGTCACCATACCATCGTTTTAACTTATATGTATCATCATCGCCAATGTAGGCATCATCATCAACATCATCATCATAACATCATAGTAATTATTGTCATCGCATTTTAATCACCACCATTATGTTATTACTTATATACTTAATATTTTTCTTTTGCTTGGCCTTGGCAGGAAACACCTTTTCCAATGGAAACCTTTAGACGAATAAATGTCTTTATTATTCTAAGACATAAGACATCAGATTCTTTATTCGCTTCAAATGTCACACACAGAGGAATTTGCTTTGCGCGTCTGGGGATGGCATAAATCATTGATAATAACAATTAAAAACACAATTGGTCCCGACATCTGTGAATAGCTCGGGACCTAAAAACCACTTCTTCATTCACTCACATCCACAAAGCATCAGCGAACCGCACACAAATGTCGTCAGGAAACAAAACAAAAAAGCAGACTACCAAAAAAATAAAAGAAAACAACAAAAATGCAGGCACACACACACACACACCCACACACACACACACACAGAGGGTACATCCAGCTGCACAACCCCTGACGCATGTCACGTTCATAACTAAATAATATAGGCCTATTGTATGGTGTAGTTGTAACATTATATAGAGAGACAGATCCGAGAAGTTAGTGATTTTAGCAGTCTAAGGGGAATCGGACTCACGCTATGTCCCTGCCAGGAGACAAACCTCGGAAAAACAACAACAAAATAAAGCTGTGAAAAGTGAAGTTACACACTGGATTACTTGGGATACTATTACTGGATGTACAAGTACCAGGAGGGATGAGAATGCTGAAATTCCACAAAAGGGAGGATATGCCTTTGTTTGTTTTCCTATTCGGGGCTTAGTTCCCATTGCTACAGCCATATTATGTTGATAGTTTAGAATTAACCATTTTATGCAATAAGTTAGTTAGTCATTGTCTATAGGGTCCAGTGGAAAGAGGACATGCCCAATCCGTATAAAAGATCTGCTGAAACAATCCTAGTGGTAACACTGAAGGAAATGCACCAGCCGGTCACTTTACAATAAAGGCTTTCCATGAAGAGGACGCTGAGATAAAGATAAAGGTAAAGGTGGTCCCATAGCCTGTGGCCGTAGGGGAGCGTGATGTTGGAGATCACACTTATCTTGGGCCAGCGTAATGAGGGTGATGCCCATCTCTCTCCCTCGTTGCTTTACCTTCCCCACCCTTAAGAGAGTAGGTACTCGGTCACAGTTGTGTCAACTGGGGGCGTTGTTATTTGTCACTTCACGTTTTGCGGTCACCCATCCAAGTGCTAACCGCACTGAACGATGCTTGACTTGCGACACAGTAGCGAGTGCTCCAACCACTGCGCTATCCGACATCCGACGCTGAGGCTGTACTCTAATTTATCGAACCCTCGTTTACAAAAACAAAATAGAACATCATTATAAAATAGTAACAAAACACATACATATAAAATGCCTACATTGGTACAGAATACCATAGAAAACCCTAGTGACCATTTGACAGAAAGCGTCCAATATCCCAAGCTGACCCAACAGACCCCATACACAAATAAGGAGTTTTTGGAGAGTTTTCAAGAAGAAAAAAAGGTAGGTGACTGGTCTAGCGAAGAAGACAGTAGACAGAACAGATTATGAACGATAACGAACAAATGAGAATGACAGAAAGAGTGGTAATTTAAAGCACTTAATTTCCACAAAGTGGGGATACTATTTATACAGAAAACTCCGGCACCCCAACGGGGGATATTTGCTGCAATGCGCTAGGGAAAAAAAATCTGCGTATTGCTGCAATGCATTAGAAAAAAATCTGAATAAATAGAAAGTTAAATAGCATTTTATTAATCGCTATAAACAGTGATTTATAGAACGATGCAAGAAAGTGGATATTAAGGGGTTTGTTATCAATTTTAACAGCATCAGAACGAACAGCCTGAAGAAAAAAGAAGAAGGGCTGACAAAGAAAGACGGGAGCGAAACAAGCCACCACAATTCGGGCAGATGCAAGGTGCTTTGACGTAGGCGGTATGACGACATTCGAGGAACAAATCAATGACGGACGTGAGTATTTTGGACTTACGAAGCTTACCCTTTGAATTGTTAAGGTGCTGTCTCTTCTGGTTAGGGATACGCAGGTTTGGGATCGATCGTGACAATTGCGACACTTTACAGACAACGACTGCTAATCGCGAACTGGGCGACACATGTGGTTCAGCAGATACAGACTCCGTTACATCTAGACTAGTGTACACATCTTATATACTAAGCTACGCTACATCTAGACTAGTAATACACATATTATACACTAATCTACGTTGCATCTCGACTACTGTTCAGCACAAAACCTCTTGAGACAAAAAATTGCTTCGTTTCCTTCTGCATTATTACCGTTAAGGTGATTGCTCTTGTTATTTAACCGTCCAGTTTAACCACACAAAGTGATGGAACACAATCATACAGATTATTTTAGTCTGCTTGATGATGATGACGATGGTGGTGACGACGATGAGGAGGAGGAAGATAAGGAAGGGGAGGAAGCGAAGGAAGAGCAGGACCAATGGTGACGCTGAAGAGTGAAAACTTGCAGAAGAAGGAGAAGAAGAAGATGATGATGATGTCAGATGATGATAATGATGATGATGATAATGATGATCATGATGATGATGATGACGAAACGACGATGATGATAAAAACGACGATGACAGGGTCATAATTGTTAAGCTGAAGAAATGCCAAGCATTTACAACTCCTTTTGTCACACTTACAGTGATGCAAATTTTATGAGTTGCAGCGTCTTCTAATTACCCCGGAGACAGAGGCTAGGCGAGAAATAACTCAACACTGTCATTGTCACAACATGCTTTCCGTTCATTATTCATCAGGAGAATGATGAACACTCTCGCTCTCCGGAAATAACAATGTCTGATAGGGCCATACCGCCAGTTATCTGACAGGGCCATACTGCCAAGGTTTCTGATAGGGCCATACCGCCAAGATGTCTGATAGGGCCATACCGCCAAGTAGTCTAGGGCCATACCGCCAAGGTGTCTGACAGGGCCATACCGTCAAGGTGTCTGATAGGGCCATACCGCCAAGGTGTCTGATAGGGCCATACCGCCAAGGTTTCTGATAGGGCCATACCGCCAAGGTTTCTGATAGGGCCATACCGCCAAGTAGTCTAGGGCCATACCATACCGCCAAGGTGTCTGACAGGGCCATACCGTCAAGGTGTCTGATAGGGCCATACCGTCAAGGTGTCTGATAGGGCCATACCGCCAAGGTTTCTGATAGGGCCATACCGCCAAGGTGTCTGATAGGACCATACCGCCAAGGTGTCCTTATGGCCTGTCTTAATTGGAAGGTTCGGGGAGGTTCAAAAACCTTTTTCGAGGACCTCAGATCCCGAACCTAAGTTCCTGAACTTTTTTTTTTTCCAAAAGGTTCAGCAACCTAAGTTTGGGATCTAAGAACCTCGAAAACAAAGTTTCTGAACCTCCCAGAAACTTCCAATTATGACAGACCAGCCGCCATTATCGGAACATTCATACTGGAAATTGAGCAACGTGATAACACACAACCAAGTTCCCCACAGGCACCTCACAGGTGAATCTGTACACCGTGGCATTATAAGATTTAGGTGCCTGCTTAGCGGACTTTCAATAGCTTACCTGTGATACTAAGAAGCAAAATAAAAAGATTTCGGTCCCCGGAGTTTACCTTGGTGGGGCAGTACTGCGACTGCCATGTTTTCGCTGAGAGAGCGACTCGCATGAATAGCTAATATTCTCCAAAATCCAAATCTCTCTCTCTTTCTCTCTCTCTCTCTCTCTCTCTCTCTCTCTCTCTCTCTCTCTCTCCAGTTGTTTATTTTTTCGAAGAGAAAGAGAGCTAATTAATGATAACTGATGAAGACAGAAGGAAATGGCAAAGCAGACTGCGTCCATAAAAGGGGGCCAAAACAACAGACCTCAGCGGAGGAAAACTATAACCTAGCGTTCTATTAGGCCTATTGTTTACATCTTGAAAACTCAGTGGGCGAAAACACATCTAGTGCCAAGTTAACTGATCGCTTTAGCAGCATCCTTATCTATCTATCTATCTATCTATCTATCTATCTATCTATCTATCTATCTATCTATCTATCTATCTATCTATCTATCTATCTATCTATCTATCTATCTACCCCCGTTGGGTTGCCGGGGGTTTCAGTATAAATAGTATCCCCACTTTCTGTAAATTTAGTGCTTTAAATTCGCACTGTTGCTGTCTTTCTCATTTGCTCTTTCTCATTCCTGCTCTGTTCTATCAATCTGCTATACTATCTTCTTCTTCGCTAGACCAGTCACCTACCTTTTTTCTTGAAAACTCTTCCGGGACAAGACTCCTTATTTATGTATGAGGTCTGTTGGATCAGCTTGGGAATATTGGACGCTTTCTGCCAGGTGGTCACTAGGGCTTCCTATGATGTTATTATTTAGCAGTGTAGGCATTTTATATGCATGTGTTTTGTTAATAATTTATAATGATGTTTGTTTTCTATTTTGGTTTTGTAAACGGGGGTTCAATAAATTAGAGTACAGCCTCAGCGTCCCCTGCGTGGGATGTCCTTATTGTAAAGTGACAGGCTGGTGGAGAGCTTTCAGTTTTACCACTAGGGTTGTTTCGGCAGATCTTTTATGCGGATCGGGGGTTGTCCGGTCCTGATTTGGCTCGGAAGAGTCCGCTGGACCTAAAGCAATAATCATGTAATGTAATGTAATCTATCTATCTATCTATCTATCTATCTATCTATCTATCTATCTATCTATCTATCTATCTATCTATCTATCTATCTATCTATCTATCTATCTATCTATCTATCTATCTATCTATCTATCTATCTATCTATCTATCTATCTATCTATCTATCTATCTATCTATTATATAATGTAACAAGCTGACACAAAACTTAAATACTGTAAAGTGTGAAACTGAAATCCAAGAGTATGAAATCTTCCTTTGTGACTGTCCAGTCCGTCTCCTTTATTCTATGTATTCTCTATATATTTTAATATGCCATAACTACAAACAGGCCTACGAATCAATTTGTTGTCTTCATCATTATATGCTAGATTTTCTTGCGATGAACATCGGGGATAGGAAATATAATATTAAATAAACCTAAAAATGCTATTTATTAACATCTGCAACCTCCTTTCGCACAATTAATTTCGCCAACTATACTCAACTCTGTAAATAAATGCAAAAATCGGGCACACAACAACGCGCTGAGTGATTTTTCTTGCTTGTTTTGTTTTCTGATTTCTACGGCTCGGGAAATTTTACTTTACGATCCACACAAACCCCCATTTCCAGGATGTCATTGAGTTGATAACTGATTGTGCGAAGAATTCAGTCTTTAAGCTAATCTTTTATTCATTGGTGCTAAAAGTTTCATGAAATTTACTGGACTTAAAAGCTTTCATGCAATAAATTATTTTGATAATGACAGGTGTGGCGTTTCGCCAATTTCGAACCCTGCCAGTTCGTGAAGAAGAGTTGCATTTTGACCTTAGACGTGTTCCACATGAACAGGGCATTCATGCATATCGTTATTTTTCAATGAAGCTCCGTACCCCATTTTCAACTTCAAAGTCCATAGAAACTTCTTTTTAAAAAAACAAAAAACGGTTGGGGGCGAAGGTGGGTGGGTAGAGGGTGTGTGGGTGGAGGGTGGGTGCGTAATTAACAACAAAATTAGTAGTTCAACAGTAGCACGACGTGAACTCTGTGAATAAATGCAGAGTTCGTGTCACTGTGAAATATGCAATAAAAAAAGATGTTATATCGGCGGCAGGGATAGCTCAGTGGTCAGAGCGCACGACTTGTGTGAGTGCGTCTTGGGCGACGTGGGTTCGAATCCTGACTTCAGCAAACTATTTTGTGATTGCTGGATATTACGGGCCAGCGCCTTGAGAAGCTCTCTGAGCTTGTAAGTCCGCTATATAAGAGAAATCTCTTTCTTTTTCTTTTTTATCCAGCTATTCGCAAGATGAATAGTTGCAACAAAACAGTATTAACCTCCTCGCCAGCGGTGTTTTGCATGAGCAGAATGGATGTCAATATAATTCTGATCCCGCCTAGACTTTCTGTAAAGTGCATAGAATTTTCATATTTATTCTTTAACTTCAACCAGACCTACATTAAGCCTTAAATTACAACTTCACAAAATTATCCTAACAAAATTTCGAAAGTATGCATAGTACGAAGTTTTCATTTACTCAATATTTTTACAGTAAAACCATGGTGTATTTTAAAAAATCCCACCTCTCTCTCTCCCTCCTCTCTCTCTCTCTCCCCTCTCCTCTCTCTCTCTGAGTCTCTCTCTCTCATATAATAACTATCCCATAATAATTCTTTCACAAATACGAAAATAAGATTTCCGATCAGAGCACAATAGACAAGTCTGATTTAATAAATAAATAAACAAAACACATACATGCACACACAAAACACCTCCTCCCACGTACAAGTCAATAATGTTACACAGGCAGATAAGTTAGGTCTACTGCACTATAAAACAAGTTTAACCGAGTTCTGTTAATGACGGGCGAGGAAGAATTTTACAATGTTTACATCAGCAGTAAAGGACATTCCGCAACCGAAAAAAGTATTTCACCTACTTTCATAAACAAGCCTTGACCTACGTAACGACCTCGACTTGACCTGATCTACAAAACTTTGGCGCTCGTTGATTGGTCCATTAAGACACACCTCCCGCACACCCAGAAACCTAAAGTCTGATGATGCTCCATCCAAATTCAAACACGTAAGAACATAGCCTAACATCAAATAACAGATCAATAAAAGTACTCCGAAGTGCAGTGGTGAATTACAAAAGAACCAACTGTGCACACATGACGTGAACGTTACCAGTTGTCATTTATCACATAATAACATTATAATATCATAAATATGTCGGTTCAACGCTGGTGCTACAGAGTAAAGACAGCGAGCGTCAAATGCACAATGCGTTTCATTTACAAGCTGGCTAAACAAGCAGTGAGTACTGACCCAATTCCACACTTCGTAAACATTGTGAAAGCAAAGCAGATATGAAAAGTACGGTGTGTTTAGGTACTATCCACACCGTCTCAGCTACGCAGTGTGGGTACTACCACAATGCAACAGTATAATATGCAGGGGCTTTCATTAAACCAGAGACGCAATATGCTAAGGCTAGATAAAGCTTGATGTCACTGATTTAGTTCAAACAGACAGAGACACGGGCAGTACAGAGACACGGGCTCGCAAGCATGCACACATATACAGAGATGGGCAAGATAAAAGTGGTCACTAACACTGTCCCTTTAGCAGGATTGCTCTGGTGGTTCAGTGCTGATGTAGGTCCCTACTCCTTATTCTCTGGGATGGCCGTCCCCGTCTGCCATATCGCCAATAGTGGGTGTAGATGTTAAATTTCAATGTTCAATATGAGAGAGAGAGAGAGAGAGAGAGAGAGAGAGGGGGGGGGGGGGGAATATGCGTGTACATAATAACATTATAATATGTCGGTTCAACGCTGGTGCTACAGAGTAAAGACAGCGAGCGTCAAATGCACAATGCGTTTCATTTACAAGCTAAGCTGGCGAAACTGACTACAGACCACGGGATTTCTCTGCCAAGCAGTGAGTAGGCCTACTGACCCACTTCCACACTTCGTAAACATTGTGAAGGCAAAGCAGATATGAAAGGTACGGTGTCATCAACACAACAGCACAAAAGCAACAAAAAACATAACAGACTCCTGGAAATAAAAATAATAAACATACTATAAATGTGGGTTCGGGCACTGAATAGAATAGACCCAACGTTTCCCGGCGTGTCGTAAGAGGCGACTAACAGGGGTGATGTCAGCACGGCCTCACTGGGCGAAAGTCTTCTACACAGAAGTCACCGGCCAGGACGGAGGAACCTCATGTTACTACAGGTTCAACGACCACGTGCTCGGGGCCAAGGCGAGCCACACGTACTGTATTTATGAATATCGGCTGTGGCAGCCTTGAGAGGATTGGGCCCTGCCAAGTCTTTTTTTGCCCAAGACACACTGCATGATGAATAGAACAGAGATAAACTTATACACAATACAACAACAATATCAGTAATCACGCATCCAACATTCTAATCCACAGCAATACACACACACACACCTATCCATCTCACACACACACGACGAGAGAGAGAGAGAGAGAGAGAGAGAGAGAGAGGGGAGGAGAAGGACGACGATGACGACGACGAAGTAGGAAGAAGAAGAAGGATACGTAGAAAATCTATTATTCAATTTATTGCAAATAATAAGACCAGACCAATACTAAAGAAGAACATTTAAGAGGATGCGAAAACACGCCTCATTACATACATACGTAAATTTACCTAACGGGACCAGGCACGCCCGTAGGGTAGTCGGTATCTTAAAATTATTGTACCCGTTACAGTACGTGTGAATCTGTAACGTGTTTGCGAGTATGAGGACCATGCAGATGCAGAAGCAGGTTCCGACAGGAGGGTTTTTGATGCACTAAGAAAGTTGCTGGCTGACATCGATCGACTAGGTGCCCCATGCAGGGCAAAGAAACCACAGAAACGGTTACGCCATGCTATCGTTGAGCCAAAATAGGCTTACATCATCCCGCTAATGGAACTGCGATGAGACCGGATATGCATCCGACAACAAAGCCTCCAACACACCCGTGTACTCCACCATTGCTGCTCTGCGATGCTTAAACTGACACTCACACACATACACAAGTCTGGGGCTAAATTTGGGACAAACACCATCGCTTACCATGCATATTTAACGGAGATGACTGTTTCTGTCTAGGACAATTGTTTGGGACCGCTCCAAATATCAGACCCAGATGCCAAGCATGAATACACAAACTAGTCAAAGGCCTATGCCTTACATGTTAGTTTAATCATCATAGTAAAAATAACTAATTTGAGATGTATATTGAGCAAAGGACTAGAAAATAACAAAACAAAGTATTCTCAGATAAGTGGGAATACAATGACTTCATGCAGTAAAATTCATAAGTATTATATCACCGATTATATTCTGTGCATGGGCAAAACTAGAAATATCAAAACAAAGTATTCTCAGATAAGTGGGAATATGACTTCATTAGTTAAAATTCATACGCCTGTAGCTTATATTAATTCCTGACCGATCTATTCCTTTTTTTATTCCGCTCAACTACTATCACACTGTGCTTAATTTTCAACTGCCTATCGCCCTTTCTTTCACCTCCAAACCCAAAGTACAATTTCGGTTGCCAACATTGTGGCTGGCCTCTCTATCTCTCTTATATTATTTTCTTTATCGCAAGCAGCAAACAATTACTTTCTCTTCAATTTCAATTATTTTTCTTTCTCCAAAACAAAAATCTATGCAATGAAAAACAAATCAAACCAAACAACTAAATCTTCTTTATTCCCGTCTTAAAACTACTGATATTTTATTTATTTTGATTCTATTCTATTCGACTGATAACTCTAACCTGTCGAAAAAAACGATGCGACGGAGATTTGGAAGGGAGGGAGAGAGGAGAAAGACGGGGAAACAAAAGCTGGAGAGAGAGAGAGAGAGAGAGAGAGAGAGAGAGAGAGAGAGAGAGAGAGAGAGAGAGAGAGAGAGAGAGAGAGAGAGAGAGAGAGAGAGAGAGAGAGAGTGAGAGAGAGAGAGAGAGAGAGATGAGAGAGAGAGAGAGAGAGAGAGAGAGAGAGAGAGAGGATATAAAGGTCTTATTTTTTACCGCCATTTTGATTTTCAAAAATTCGCCGCCGAGCATAAAGTAACAGCTATTTTCCTGATTGCTTTCGGACATCTCTTTTCGTGGCTGCATTCGGACGGTTACTTCTGCGATTAATCGACTGATCAAATACAGTCTACTCAGACACAAAACTATTCCGCAGACAAAACATAGCAGACGATCAAGAAATCGATGAAACTAGTCTGCTGGTGGTTGTTATGTTATCGATTTTGGGCAAGTCTCAACGCGGCAACGTGATGTCAAAGCAAAGCAAGTCCAGTTTTGTCAAAAAGATTTATTATTTGTATATTCCCATCAAGAACACGATAAGCATTTTGGGTATGTAATTTGGAAGTCAAGCGTTGCTAAAATTGCGAGATCCAGACAAGAAAGTCAGACAAAGAATGTCATCCATACACGATTAACTTTCGATTTTTTTTCTAACTATAGCAACGCTGGACAGAACAAATGGCGACCTTCTCAAAACCAGTGTCTCTGGACTTACTATATTGTGGCATCACATGTCTAGGGATCGTCTGCCATTTATTCTAGTGATTGTTTGAAAATAACCTCGTTACATGTTCTGGTTCCATTCAGACCCCCGATTCGTCCTGCAATAATAATAATAATAATAATAATAATAATAATAATAATAATAATAATAATAATACAGGATGCTATGTACGCGCCTATCCTCAAGTCTCAAAGCGCGGCGATCTATACCAACATACACGCTCACCTGTCTCATTTACCCTCACACACACCAAATACACATACATCACTCAAACAGGTGGTGTAAAGGCAGGGAGATCGCTATTAGAAGACGGAATTTTAATTTTTGAAATTTTTATATTGACTGCATCCTGTACCATTATTGAAGGGAGGGAGGAAACCGGAGTGCCCGGAGAAAACCCTCGGTGACCTCAATAGTCTCGTACCTAAGTCACATACATTCGCCCCTTGCGGGAATCGAACCCGCGACCTTCGGCATAGGAAACCTGCGACTTATCCATTGCGCCACGAGGCCACACTTCATTCCCTATACAGTATTGTGCTTCGCGATCACTATAAGCTTGAAGCATCATCGCCCTCATCAGCATCATCGATCTCGTCATCATCATCAATCAATATCCCCATCAACCTCATCCTATGTCTCATGCCGCTTCAAATTTTGTCTTTGATTAATTTATTCCCAATGTCCACGACCATGCAGTTGTCAAGTTATTCTTTGTCATGCCCGTAAGGCCATATCAAGATGACAATTAATTATACGTTCACGATCAATCGGAGGAAAAAAGGAATCACAGAGCGTTAACAATCAGTTGTCACAGTCACTTATCCTATATTCTCCCGTATATCGAAGGTCGTTGGGGCTCCACATATGATCATTTAACAGCGCGTACTCTCTCTGTCCTCAGCAAACCTCATGGCTTCGCTCAGCCAGTCCATTCTCGATTGTTGTACTCTCACCTCCTTTTGTCTTCCTCTTCTTCTGCCGACTTGCACCGTGCCTTGCAGGATGGTCTATGCAAGGCCTGATGATCTGGAGACGTGGCCATACCATCGGAGTTTCCGTTTTTTCATCACTGTGAGCATGTCATCGTGTTGTCCAATGGCTCGTGTGACTTCCTTGTTGGTGATGTGATGGGTATAAGAAATACCCAGAAGTCTTCTGTAGCATTCCATCCCCATGCTGTTTATTCCTCGTTGTAGATCTTTTGTGAGAGTCCATGTTTCGCAAGCGTATAGGAAGATAGAGATGACGAGGGAACGTATCAGCCTTACCTTGGACCGATGGCCCTGTCTTTTCAAATGGGCTTCAACCTTGTCATGGCAGCAGTTGTTTATGCGATCCTGGAGAGGACATCCTGTCGGGAACCATTGTCTAATTACTAATACAATGGCTCCATTGTCTAATACAATGGCTCCTAACTATTTAAAGCTATGCACTGTGTTGAGGGATTGGCCATGGACTTTGATGTCCATGTTGATGCCATTGGTGTTGTTGGTCATCATTTTGGTCTTCTCTGCACTTATTTCCATTCCATGGGCACTGGAGATGGTGTCAAGCCTTTGTACCAGTTGCCAAGTTCTTGTTCCTCTCTAGCCAATCCATCAATGTCATCCGCAAAACGGAGGTTGGTGATTGCTCTACCCCCTTTCCTGACTGTGCTTTCGTGATCTGCAAGGGCATCTGACATGATGCGCTCTAAGAAGATGTTGAAGAGTGTTGGGGAGTGTAGGCATTCTTGACGCACACTGATTGTTGTTTTGAACCAGCTTCCAATGGCGCTGTTGTGGAGGACTGCACTGGTAGCCTTTACATACAGGCATTTGATGACGAATAATTTTAGGGCTGATGTTGTACACTCTCATGGTTGCCCACAGAGCTGTATGCCAGACTCGGTCAAATGCCTTCTTCAAGTCTACAAACACATCATATAGATATGTTGTTGGTGCTGTAGGTATTTATCGCAAATTATTCTGAGGTTGAAAATTTGTTCAGTGGTACTTCGCCCTGCCTGAATCCTGCTTGTTCTTCAGCTATGATTTGTTCATCTTTTTTTTTTTTTTTGTTACAACCTGTTGAGTATTATTTTCAGGAGGACCTTGCTGGGATGGCTGATGGTGCGGTCATTTTCACACTCCTGAAGGTTATCTATTTGGGGAAAGTGATGACAAGGGTCCATGGTGTAGGCCACTCCCCACTCTGCCAGATCTTGATACAGATAATGGTGAGGCGTCAATCATCGCTTCCCCTCCTACTTGAATCAATTCCGCGGATATGTTGTCCACTCCCGCTGACTTCCCTTTCTTCAGCGATTGCACTGCTGCCTCGACTTCTTTTCCGGAGTATTGCGAGGATTTCTTCTTTTTTCTGTTCTATGGGCATGCTAGAACCGATGGGTCTCCGTTTGGTGAGTGGTTGTAAAGGTCAGAGCATCTGTCCACCTCTTTCCATCTATCCAAGACTTCTTGTTCTTCTGTTCCATATGCCAGACTTGCTTTGGATGGCGGAGACCTTGGGCTGTTTAACACATGTCAGCGCTTCACTGTCTGAAGCTGCTGTTCTTGTTCAGACTGTTCTCTATTTCCTGGCATTGATCTTCTATCCAGTTCTCTTTTGCTGTGCGCATGCCTTTTCGGATGTCATTGTTGATTTTTCGGTAGGCATCAGCTTCCTGTGAGGTGTTCTTTTTCTTTTTTTCTTTTTTTTTTATATATATCTTTCTTCGTTTATCACAAAGATCGAAAAGTTCAGGTGTGATCCACGGTTTCTTCTTTGGGCGGAGAATACAATAGGAAGAATACAAAGCATGGAGATGAATTGCTACAGAAGACTTCTTGGCATTTCCTATACCCAGCACATCACCAACGACGAAGTCCTACAGATCGACCATCACACAAGCCATTGGACAACACGATGACCTGCTCACACTGGTGAAAAAACGGAAGTTTCGATGGTATGGCCACGTCACCAGATCATCAGGTCTTGCAAAGACCATCCTGCAAGGCACAGTGCAAGGAGGTAGAAGAAGAGGGAGACCGAAAAACAGATGGGAGGACAACATTCGAGAATGGACTGGTTTGACACAGAGCGAAACAATCAGGGTTGCTAAGGACAGGGAAAGATGGAGTACGCTGGTTAAATGATCATCCCTACGACCTCCAAGTTATGGGATAGGATAGGATAGGATAGAATAGGATAGGATAGGATAGGATAGGATATGTTATTTACTTGTAAGATTAAATTATCAAAATAATAATTACCCCCTCTTTGCTCCCAAAATATGTACTGAGCTTTGCCATACCTTTCGAATCGGAGGGCTTCAACGACGGCGTTTGCGGCATTTTGAAGCGCTGGCGCGAGTCGGAATAAGCAAGCAAAGGGACGGAACTTTGCCTATTTGTCTTTTTGCTAAAACGTCAACGTAAGCCAGGGTTGCCAACTGACACTATGACTTTTTCAGCATGCGAGCTACTTTTAAAATGACCAAGCCAAAATGATCTACCTACCACCAAAATGCTAAACATATATATATTCATATAATAGGCTGACGTCAATTTTTTGTATTGCTACGCAATCTACTCAGTCACACTGCCTTCGCGATGGACTGGTCGATCGCGATCGACGTATTGGGCACTCATGTCGTAATCCATTATATTATCCATTAGGAATATCGTTTTCTTTCTGTATTTCTTCCGCTCGGGGCGCCCCCCCCCCCTCCCTCCCTTTTAAATAAAAATATATGTATAGTTATATATAAAATTTATTTTTAAAAAATATATCTATATATATATATATATATATTTTTTTTTTTTTTTGGGGGGGGGGTTAAAATGGAGGTTACCGTTCCCAAGTGATTGATCTGATTTCTCTCTCTCTCTCTCTCTCTCTCTCTCTCTCTCTCTCTCTCTCTCTCTCTCTCTCTCCTTCTTTTCCTTTTTTTGTGTTAGGGAAGGGGGAGGGGGTCCGGAAACCCCGGGCACTATATTTTATTTGAGACGGTCTGGAATAAAGCAACGAAGCTTACCAACAAAGAGAGTTGGTAGACAATACAGCTAGCAATGATCTCTGGCGAAGACAGGACGAGCAAAACGTGACCGAGAGATGCATTCAGAAAAGGTTCATGTAAGCTCAGTTTGCGCACTGAGTATCATCCATACTCGCGAACAGACAGAGTACCGCGAAGTCCGAAGTAGCTACTTCACCTGCTCTGTCGTCAATACCTTCATCGTGCTTATTAAGTTAATTTTATTAGGAGCTATACCGCCCCCCATAATTATGCGAAAGTATCCGGGGACGTTAATCTACACAACGAAACGAATGGGAGCTAAAGCAAATGAGTGTGGGCGGAGTTTTCTCCAATCCTCAAGATGCAGTCTTTGCAAAATAAGAAATTACTGTTGTGGGAACCCCACACTCCTCCATCTTCTCCTACCCTTCCTTCCTAATAACTCATCCCTCGCACAAATAACTGTAGTTTTCCCAAACGTGGGTCTACTTGGAGACGGTTGTTCTAAACATTCAGCGGAAAACAAGCTTGCTATGTAAAATCGCGCGACGTACAGAAATGGATGGGTGAAGAAATAAAACACATTGGCAAAACACTGGAAGCAATACTATTTAAAATGGAGTTCGTTCTGGTAGGCGACTGCTAACATAATATTTTTAAAATATCAAAGCGGCAAAAAAAAAAAAAAAAAAAAACGCCAACAAATAAAATTTAAAAAATTGAATGTGTTACCTTTCACTATATCTACTGACCCACCTTTGTTCCACATCATTTTTCCTTTTCCAAAGACTTGTAGCCTTCACCTTCACTGACTAGTATCAGGTCATTCTTTTTAACATTGACGAATAAGAATCGTGCAAACGCTAGTTTGACATGAAAGGTTTGACATACCGTAATAAAAATTAAAAATAAATAAATAAATAAAAGAACACACCGTGCGGAATGCGCAAGCCTAAATATCAATTGTCATCAAGTTGTGAGTGAACAGAAGCCCCCCGCCCTTCACCCCCCCCCCCCCCAAAAAAAAAAAAAAAAAAAAAAAGCTAACACACACATACGCTTGGTATTTGTTACCAATAATATTCAAGGAATGACAGTCATTTGCATAAGGTTGGTGTTGAACTGCGGTATCATCACTGAGTAGCATTTACGCAGAGTATGAGGGACTGGTGGATGTAAGACTCACCCACCCCCATCTTACTATAAAGAGAATGAGTGAGCGAAGTCTATATTACAACGTGGTAGTTCACTCGTCCCCTATACGCTTAATGTGTCCGGGGACGTAAATTTACTCCCCCAAAAAAAGAAGATAAAAAAAGTCTATTCCCTCACGCGCATTGCACCCGCAAACCTTGCTCTCCACACTCCTCCTGAACCACACTCCAATTATAATCAAGAACTACTAGAGCTGTACTAGAGTGTGAGTGGAGCCGCCACTCCACACCCTTCTACGAGTGAATTCACATTGATTGCGAGTGAAGTGGAGTTAGTCTGACTCGCATTACTCAGAATGTAGTACAAGCTACTTTTATAAGTTAAACGTTCAATATCAAAATGACATTTTTTGACCACCTTTTGACAGGTAACACGGAATTATTTCATCACCAGTAGCAATTTTGCAGTAATATTCTATCCTACCCTATCCCGTGACTCGAAAGTCGTTGGGGCACTGCAGATGATCGTTTAACCAGCGTACTCCATCTTTCTATGTCCTCAGCAACCCTCACGGCTTCGCTCTGGGTTAAGACAGTTCATTCTTTTTTTTCTGTCTCCCCCTTCTTCTGCCTACTTGCAGAATGGCCTTTGCAAGGCCTGATGATCTGGTGACGTGGCCATACTGTCGGAGTTTCCGTTTCTTCACCAATGTGAGAATGTCATCGTGTTGTCCAAAGGCTTGTGTAATGATCTGTCGGACTTCGTCGTTGGTGATGTGCTGGGTATAGGAAATGCCCAGAAGTCTTCTTTAGCACCTCGTATCCATGCTTTGTATTCTTCGTTGTAGGTCTGCTGTGAATAGTAATATTATCACAATAAAAAAGGAGGTTCAGCAAGAGTGACTACCTTTCGACACAACATCACAGCGAATTATTTCATCGTTTGAAGCAAGTTTGTAGTGGTAATACTGGTAAAAATAATCAAAATGTATGACAATAATCCATCGACAGTCGGGAAAAATGAGTTTAATATAATTTAGAGAAAGTAAATAGAATATTAATTGGAGTAAGTAAATAGAATAAAACTATTTTCTTATGCAGGCTTGCTTGGTCACGTATGTGTACAATAGATCGTGAACATTACATTACATTATTATTGCTTTAGGTCCAGCGGACTCTTCCGAGCCAAATCAAACTCTGTTCTACATAATGGGCTCTATGCACAAGTCGGCGCGCGAAAGCAGCATGGTCACGTGGCGCGGGAATAACAAAGCGGTCATGGCTTCTTTTAGCTCGCTCGCGTGTACTCCAATGCTGCTTAAAAATTTTAACTTTACCGACATTTTGGGATATTGTGATGTTTTGAACATAGCACATTCGTGCAATAATGATTACAGACAAATTATTATCAGGGGACAGGCTTTTTTAAAAGAGCGATTTGTCACTGACATTCAGTTTATAGTTGACGACATACAGTGCTTCATCATTCGCGCTCGAGTAAAGTCACATACGTTCGCCCCTTTTGCGGGAATCGAACCCGCGACCTTCAGCAAAGGAAACTGGCGACTAATCCACTGCGCCATGAGCCCACCCTAAGCCCTACTAAAGTATAGGCCTACATACTAACAATAGTCATACTCGTAGGCCTAGTCTCCTTCGTCAAAGTGCTCGGAGCATAAAGTGCTGTGCTCTTTTGCCACAAAATCTTTCCGGCTTATTTTTGATTACCACTGATTCATCAATATTTCATTTTTCAGTGGAAATCGATTCAAGGAAATGTTCTTTTCTTTGCATAAAGGTTTTACTTCGGAGTTAGAGCATCCAAACGCAGCACAGTACTTCATTTTCAAACTCGCGCACGCTGTGTTATTCCCGCAGCACGTGACCGCCACGCTTTGTGCATAGAGCCTCGTATTAACTGTACATTTACATTAGTATAGATAAAATGAAAAAAAAAATCTTCTCTAAACAACAACAGCAACTGCAGCAACGTTCTCAATCGATATTTCAACACAATAGTGAACCATTAAGCCTACCCGTTTATATTACATTAAGAAATGGTTCTATACCATTAGATCTAGGAACTACTGTTCATTTAGAATTGTATTTAAACGGAGAACCAAAATTAACAGCAGCAGCAGTCTTGCAGCAATGATCTCTAACGTTATTTTCCCACTACAAGGACTGAGTGAGTCTGTATTTTGTTTTTTGCCTATTTAGACTTGTCTCACTGTCTATTTCATATTTCTGTAAGTGGTTTTGTACAGCTTGAACTCTACATAGAACCCTTAAACTCGGGGCATAGACCTCTTTACTTTCCACTTGTAGTGAAAACCGGGTATGAGAGCCTGCTGAGGAATACTCATGCACCAATATCAAATCTTAAAGATTGTTAAAGATTTTACACAGCGCAACTGAAACTGAGCTTGGCTTACTTCACTTGCAAGAGGTAAGTCTAGGCAATTTCAGCTACCAGGGCTCGAAATTAGCGGGGGCCCGGGGCCAAAAACCCGCAAAGTTGATTTCGGGCTCGGAAAGTTGAAAAACGAAGGGCCTGCTTGGCCCGCAAAATAATTCGTCTGCTACAGCTAGCTCTACTCGGCAGTTTCGTATTTGGGCCAAGGGAAGCAACCCACACCGGTGCCCTAAATTTGGACAGAAAAAAACCAACAGAAAAAAGAAGCGAAAACCCTTTAATTTTGCACTCAAAAGTTTAATATACACTTCACTATCTTTTTAATATAATAAACAAAAGGCTATGGCACAACATAAGCGCAAAATGTCCATCTTTGCAAGTACGAAAGTATGGCTACATATCGTCGCCATACAGTTGCTAAAACAATCGGCGATTGCGTTTTTCCAATTTTTGGGAAGCGAAAGACGCCAGAAGAAAACGTCGGCGAAAGGAAAGAACAAGAAAAAGAGAGAAAAAAGAAGTATGAAGAGGAAAAAAGATCAAGGAACTACAATGAAGGGTGGAAAAAAAGATTTCCATGGCATGGCCTTGAAGTGAACGAGGAAGAGTACAGTTAAGTTTAGTTCCCTTTCATTGTTTTGCTTTGAACTTTTGTGCATTGAGGTAAGATTTTTTGTTAGGTTACTTATATTAAGTGCAATACTCAGTCACAAAACTGAAAAGTATTATACAAGAGACTCACTTGATTTTTTTTCTATTTTGTTTAATGGCCATTTCAGGCTCACTAGTCACTGGAATATGTGTGTCACTGAATGTGTGTGTGTTTCCCCCCCCCCCCCCCCCCCTTTTTTTTTTTTTGTTGGTAATGTTTGAAAGTGAAAGAAAAGGCAAATAAAAATGACATCACTCAGCACAATTGGAAATTCCATTGTTTTTATTTTAGATTATCAGACAAATTGTACTTTCTACTTATATTGTCAATAATTCTTTTGGTTTTTTTTTGTTTGCATTATTTTTCAAGTTGGGCCCCGAAAGTTGCTTGTGGGCCCTCAAATTTTTCAATCAAGGGGCCCGGTGGCCCCCAAAGAAAAAAGTTAATTTCTAGCCCTGGCTACGCTATGTGGGTAAATGCTGATTAGCAAAAGGTCAAAGCTAAATATCTGAAACAGTGAAAGGCCTCATAATAGTAGAGCCAAAGAACTCACCTTTGTACAGGTGTTATATCTATTAAAATAGCAAATTACCTATCCTGAACATCACTACCAGCGGCACTGAATACAGAATTTGAAGCAGTATTACCAGTACTACCTAACATGATCCCTACAGGTATTGAAAACAGATTTATAGTAAGTACTACATTGTTTTAAATGTTTGTTTTTAGTTTTTTATGCAGAAGAGAACAGATATCTATATCTATAGCAAGAGAGAGAGAGAGAGAGAGAGAGAGAGAGAGAGAAAGAGAGAGGGGGGGGGGAGAGAGAGAACGATACCACTACTGGTACCACAATACCAACTTTCAAAAGCTTAGGGTGAACTGAATCCAAGCACTGTCAAGTCTTAAAATGTTGAATTGAAGTTGTGGAGTTATTTTTCATACAGATGGAGTATCCACAATATCCCAAAGAAAAAGAAGAAGGAAGCAGAAGGAAGAAGTAGAAAGAAAATAATATATAATGGCTTTCTATATCCAAAATAAAAATAATTACAATTCTTAAAATTTAAACATTTCATCATGAAAGACAGTTATCAACTCAAACACTTTTTGTGCAGGTAATGAATGAGCTCAATCAAACAGTGACCAATTTCGTACTACCTACTACTACAACGAACACTACTACCATGTACTAGAAATACTAATGCTACATATAATATAATAATATCAATGTGTCATTGATAAAAATAATTGTGATATTTTTTTTAAATTAATAGATTATGCAATTTTAACCAAACATGCTTTGTTAAGATACCCAAGTAAGGTATGTAAGGTAAAGTTTACTTATCTTAAGTTATGCTAGCAAAAGACTTGCTAAATAAGAGCAAGAGAGAGAGGAAGAGAGAGAGAGAGAGAGAGAGAGAGAGAGAGAGAGAGAGAGAGAGAGAGAGAGAGAATGGGTATGAGGAGAGAGAGAGAGATAGGGATCAAAGGAAACATCCTTTTGTGTAAATTGACTATTTAGAAGAAACTAAAAGCAATACTAGTTTGTAGAGTTGATTTTATCACCATTTAAAAATACAAACACGTTCTTGCATAGTAAAGTGTTGTACATTATTACATAAAATATATATCAACCATTAAGTAAAATGAAGAAAGAATTCAAATAGCCTCTTCCCCTCACACCCAACAATTTGTTTGTTCATAAAATAAATAGGTGTAAATAAAATAATCTATCGCCTAATAAACAAACAGGTTAAAAAAAAGTGTGAAAGCCAAATAAATAGTGCTTAAATGTTACTCTATAGATCCCAACATATAATTAAGTCTATGAACATTAAATACAATTGCATGTCACAACACCAGCTCACCACTAAAGTATACTCATAGAAGACAGTAATTGTAAATTTATGTTATGCCAACGTAACTTGTCACCAATATAATTTAAAACACATGACAAAAGTTGAAACGAAAAGATGCATCACTTTTATTAATGATAATCTTTATAAGGAGCTTTTCCTAGTAAGGCAAAGCATGATGCTGTTGGCAAAACTGGCTCTAAAATGAAACAGCCAAGGATGCTCTGATAAAACAGCTAGGCTAGCTTGATCTTCTCTGCCTTCCATTCTCTCTCTCCTTGCTCAGCAATCTAGAAGATAAGCAAACCCGCTTGCATTTTGATTACACTGCAGCGGAGCACGGGCTGTGAAGTCCCGTAGGCCTCAATTACATACTATACAGTCTCGTAGGCCTCAATTACAATTTACATTATATATATATGTATAGTTTGTAATTGAGGTCTACGAGACTTTATAGCCTGTGTTCCGCTGCAGTGTAATCAAAATGTTCGTAGGTATCAAATGCATAGGCCCTACTATACAGTCTCGTGGGCCTCAATTACATACTGTACGTAATCGAGTCCTGATTTGGCTCGGAAGAGTCCGCTGGACCTAAAGCAATAATCATGTAATGTAATTGAGGCCTATACCTATGTATAGTATGTAATTGAGGCCTACGAGACTTCACAGCCTGAGCGCGGAGTCACATGCTTGCTTCTATGGCCGACTCGGCACACGTGAACGGCAGGCAAAGGCCAACATGGAAATTATGCCCTCTGTCTAAAATCTAGTTGTGGGTATAATAATTATTGGTAACGGTCGTACAAATATCGCATTTAATTCTATATTGCTAAAAATAACTATAAAAAGGAGGCAGATCAATGGCTACAGCGAGTATGTGACCATATAAGCCAAAGAAACAAAGGAATTATAAAATGCGCGTTGACCGAGTTCAGTCAGTTGCCTTTCCTGATGATGACGTCTATGGTATGAAAATAATTAATGAGCAATGCATCGAAATAAGGAAACAGGAACATTGAAGGTGTGAGAGAATGAATCACAATATCAATACTCACCACTTTTAGTGGTTTTGCCATCGTCGATGGTCTTCTCTCAGAGATGAAAATGGGTAAACTATTCACGTGTCTTGCCTTGTCGAGTTAACAGTCAGCTGTGGGTCTTGTTTACAACGAAGATCTATTTTTGTATTGTCAGCTACGTCACTGAATGGTGCCCACTCGATGCTTCAGTCTGATTGGACACTGGCCGGGATATTCGCCCAATACCAAGAACTCTTGTATCGATGCATTGGCACACGTGCGTGCTTCCTTTGCTTCGCAGATGGCGCTGTCGTCTGCTAAAGAGGAAGTTGACATTTTCTGAGGAGAATAGAAGATACATGCGAGGTTATTGACTACGAAATTCCGTTGGTTTCTAATGGCTTCCAATGCGTAAACATGGGGAAGGATCAGGAATTGATAGAGGCTGCACGCACAGGCAATTTGCAGGCTGTGAAGACAATCTTGTCTGGAAAACTACCCCGCTCTAGCAGTGGAAGCGGTGGTCTTTCCGGAGGCTTGAGAAGGTGCGATGTGACAGACACACTGACACTTTCTCCATGTTGACAGAGACTGCACGAACTGTCCTGACCGACCGACCCACGACCCAGTGACTGACGACCCTTGTCTACAAGTTTTGTCATTGATCGTTTTGTTTGCATGGTTACAATTTGCACACACGCTTAATACGATTTTGCGCACTTGCGTCGTCTGCTTGAATACATTTGCGGAAGTACGATGTGAGGGGCGAATGCCAGCATTGTTTCCACGTAGTCTATGCAAACATACATAATTGATTTTGTAATTTTTCAGTTCCTATGTTGTCTTCCGTTATTGCCCATTCTTCACTTTATAGTGTACCGTTTAGTGTTCAGTGTCAGTGCTTAATAAACAAACTTTTAATTGTTTCCGATGATGTTAAGTTTATCAGTTATACACAACTGTTTTTAATCAGTTTCAGTAAATAAACATCAAAGTTGTCTTGTAGATTATAAATCAAATATTATACGGAGAGTATATGGGGATTGGAAAGTGTGAATCTACTCTTCTTATTTATTTTATGTTTTATTTTACTAAACTCTTAGGCTTAATGGTACTCTTTTTATGTCTGTGGTTGTTTGTGTGCGCCGAAGGTTTTCATGATGCCAGACATGTATAGTTTTTTTTTAATTTTCGCTGGTAGTGGCAGACACTTTAGTGGACATAATCATACTGTATAGTAATGGAGGCATTTTTACAAAAGTATAACTGGACCCTTTCCTGATGGCAGAGGAGGCACGGCATATCATCTGATCCCAACTATGTAACAATGGGGGCTGATAATCTTTGAGCATTTAGTTGTGATATTACTTACGTTATTATATTGCATGCACAGTTGTTATGGCTTGTTGTTATGGCTTCCCGCAATGGGCGAACGTATGTGACTTAGGTACGAGACTATTGAGGTCACCGAGGGTTTTCTCCGGGCACTCCGGTTTCCTCCCTCCCTTCAATAATGGTACAGGATGCAGTCAATATAAAAATTTCAAAAATAAAAAAATTGATTTTCTTCCGTCTTCTAATAGCGATCTCCCTGCCTTTACACCACATGTTTGAGTGATGTATGTGTATTTGGTGTGTGTGAGGGTAAATGAGACAGGTGAGCGTGTATGTTGGTATAGATCGCCGCGCTTTGAGCCTTGGGGAAAGGCGCGTAAATAGCATCCTGTATTATTATTATTATTGTTACAAAGTGTAATTAATATATTTTCAGCCTGCTTGCTCTGAAACCGGTGAATGTGAATTGTACAGACCCAAGTGGAGAGACTCCTCTACATCTGTCTGCACTCAATGGACACAAGTAAGCATTATCTGAAAGTCTATTTTTGTTGTCTTCTCTTGGTGTGTGTAAGGGAAGATGCGAGTGTTAGATTTGAAGAGTGTTATGACTTGTGTGTGCATGCATCTTTACATTTTATACATTATGTTTTTCAAGTCTGAATGTCTTTTACTAAATTCGAGCAGTGTTTAAAGTCTGTCATAATTTCTTATAGTAAAGATCAGTTGAATTTAATTGAATTAAATTCTCAGAAGTTTCGACTGATTTTTACTCTTTCACAGTTCCTCTGTGCTATATTTTTTAAGAAATCTAGAGAGCCATGTAGTTTTCTTGATTTTGGAAGTGACAAAATATTGTATGACTGAAGCTGAGAGTGAAAGTAACATTAAAATTGAAGAAATTATTTCTGCATAAATGCATTAATTACAAAATAGATATAATGAATAATGTTTTTCAGAATTTCTGTCTCATGGGTTGAGCAGACCTGTCTTTTATTACTAGCAGCTCACATTTTCCTGGGTTCACATGAAAATGAGCAAGGCATTCTGAAAATTGGATCGTTAGGACATTATTGGTTGGGCCTCCTGGAAAACGAAAATCTGGCCAACATCTTTTCCATTCTTTGTTTTCAATGTACACTTTTGAACTTCTGAAGTTTTTTTTTCTCAGTTTTCAGCTTCTCAGTTGGAATTGGCATGAAACTCAGTTTCCAACTTTGGGCCATCAAAATAGATCTGAGATCACTATGGATCATTGCAGAAATCCAGTCATGATCTTTTGCTTTTGGGCAAGGCCACTAGATAGTTTTACATCACTCCTAATCATTGCGGAAATGTCTTTGTGATGCAGAATTTTAATGTGTTTTTGTTGATGTTCCATAAATTATAAAAGTCATCCATGTCCTCATTCCACGTTCCTAAAAGTGAAATAAGTCCTGGACTTATTTCAATGTTTTAATCAAGGACTGAACTTCTGAAGGCACCCTTACAGTAATCTCATCAGCTGCAAAGCAGATGTTAACTTTGTAGCTATCTGAGCTGTTCCATCAATTTCTTCCAAAAATTCTGCACTGCACCTCATAGTATTTACACTGTTATGCATTCTTTACCACATTTTTTATATAGTGTTATAATGCTTCTTTGTAGTTTGTTTTGATTCAGGATATGAATGATCATGGTGTGTTAAATTTGCTTTCAATCAGGAAGTACCCTGAAGTACTAGTCAGATATACAGCCTGGGAAGTGAAACGTGTTCGTTACAATGCACTCATTACTAGTTAAAGGTGGATGGTTATTCAAACTTTACTACTTCACAAGTAGTGAAACTCAGTACTCCCGCATAGTCAGTGAGGAAGGAAGAATGAATGAACATTGACTTTTTAACATCTACACCCATCATTTGCGATACCGCAGATGGGAATAGCCACCCCAGGGACAAGGAAGTAAGGACCTAAATCAACACTGAACCACCAGAGCAACCATACTGCTTAGATGGACATTGAAAGAATTGTCACTTTTTAACAATCTTGCCCACCCTAGGATCGGAACCTGGGTCATCGGTATTTCAGGCAAACGCTCTACTACTGAGCTATGGCAGTGGGTCAAAGTGATGAAGCAGATCTGTGCAAAGTTCAGATGAGAATGAATCAATTTTACTGTTTTTATTTTACTCCAGGATACTTTGCTAGATCCAGGTTTGACAGCATATAGACCATCACCATCATTACCATTGCCACCCAAACTACCACCACCGACAACAACATTAAAACTAACACAGCCATGCACAGAGTCAACAGTTTGTGAAAGGCGTGACAGCAAAGTTTTATAACTGGACACTTGCTGTTGGGCTCTCTTCTTCATCCTTCACTCAGTACGTCTGTGGGAAGTCGATCTGTCATGGGAGTTATAGACTTTCATAATCCATTGCCCTTTCTCCCGGTCGCCTTGTCTCGGGTCTATATGGAAATAGGGGCTATTTTAGTCTAACTCGCTGAGAAAATGGACATGTAACGTGCTGTTCTGAAAGGACGGCAAGAACTTGAGAGTGTGAAAGGGAGGGAGGGGGAATAGTTCATAGATTGAGAAAAGCTAATAAAGGGGTTGTGGGGATGAGTGGGAGGGGGAGAAAGGGAAGGGAGACATAGTTCCAGGACACAAATGCACATACGTGTAGGAACGAAGATTAAGCCGCTTCTTTACAAGTCTCTTTCTCTCTCTCTCTCTCTCTCTCTCTCTCTCTCTCTCTCTCTCTCTCTCTCTCTCTCACTCTCCATTTGTTTGGTCGATCTCCAAATATATGTTAAAAGTTATTGTTTTTAAATTGGTACAGTTAAATCAGTTAAATGGTGATGTAAATGTATTATGAACGCCCTGACCCTCCCCTCTCCCTACCTACTACCATCGCCCACCCCACTTCCTCTATGGTGGTGCGGGGGTTTCTGTATAAATAGTATCCACACTTTGTGGAAATTTAGTGCTTTACGTTCCCACTGTTCATGTCTTTCTCATTTGTTCTTTCTCGCACCTATTCTTTTCTGTCAATCAATACTATCTTCTTCGCTTGACCAGTCGCCATTCTTTTTTTCTTGAAAACTCTCCTCATTTGTGTATGGAGTCTGTTGGGTCAGCTTGTCGATATTGGGTGGATGCTTTCTGCGGTATGGTCATTAGGACTTTCTATGGAATTATGTTTTAGCAATGTAGGCATTTTTTTGGGTGTTTTGTTAATATGTTATAATGATGTTTATATTCTATTTTCCTTTTGTAAACAGGGGAGGAGGGGGGTTTGATAAATTATAGTACAACCTCAGTCCCCTACATGGGATGCCTTTATTGTAAAGTGACTGGCTGATGGAGAGCCTTCAGTGTTACCATCAGGGTTATTTTAACAGATCCTTTATAAAGATCAGGGGTGAGTCCTCTTTCAACCACTTGGTTATAGTCCTAATTCGGGTCTTTGCAGTCCGCTGAACCCTATAAACAATGACTAAATAACAAGAATTAATGCTTGTGTGTATTATTAATGCATATGTGTATCATGAATGTATGTGTGCCTGAAACAAGGACTGATTGTAGGAATAAACTGTAGGCTTAAAATTAGTATCCTTGCAAGTTAGCAACAATGTTATAATGGTAATAAACGTTTAAAGTCTAAGGTATACAGTATAAAGTCTCAGTCGGACTGTCTCTCTCTCTCTCTCTCCCTCCCTCCCTCTTTCTCGCTCTTCTTTCTTTCTCTCACTCACCCCCTCTGTCACTCCTTTTCTCTCTCTATTTTTATCTCTCAACCACACATCTTCCAACAAAAAAAAACCCGCCATATCGTCCAAAAAAATAAGTTTTCCAATTCCAAGAATTGATCTCTTCAAAACTAGTCTAGTTTATTCCGGTTCCACGTATTGGAATAACTTTCCTGAAGATCTCCACACTCCAGCATCTAAATTTACATCATTCAAAACATGTTTTTTTTAAACACATATACAATTAAATAAACATTAATTGTTTTGATAGATATTATTAACGATAATTTTTATAAAATGACTTTATATGATAACATTGTATATATTTATTATTGTTTCATGATGTTAATATTATAACATTAATTTGTTGTATTTAACAGTTATTGTTTCAAGCCCCATCGGCAAGATGTAAAAAAGCGCACTCAGCGCTTACTCTTTTACCCTTGCCAAATAAAATTGTTATCTCTCTTTGTCTCTCTCTCTCTTTCTCTGTCTCTCTCTCGCGAAGATTATCATTGATTTAGTCTTTGGCTAGAAGAATGTTGAGCCGTCATCAGCTCGGTTGCTTGTGTACGCGTGCGTGTGTGTGTGTGTGCGCGCCCTTTGTACTCACCATTCCCCACCAAATTCTGCAAATATAGAACCTGACCACATTCACAGCTATTGGGGTAGATATTTATGGGCACTGACTGACTTGGGGCACGAAGAAATTATATGATAACCATTATGCCCCTTACATCGTCCTTGCGACAGTCTGAATCACTAACCACTGAGCGGGACAAGAAATAGGTGAATCGATGGCTTGTACATCACCTAGTAAAACAAATAACACTGTTAGTGCTCAATGCGGTACCCCCCATGCCGGCCCACTGTGGGGACGCGCGCACTGAGGTGGACAACAGAGAATGACGCACAGATAATGAGAAATGGTGTGCGTGTGTGTGTGCAAGAGAGAAGAAGGAGGAGGAGTACAAAAATGAGAAGAAGAATGAATATATTAAAGTTGTACCCCTACACCCACCATTGGCCATATGGCAGAAGGGGATAATCATCCCACGGAAGATGGATAGGGACCTAAATCAACTGTGGACTACCAAGGCAGTCATAGTGCTAAGGTGGACGGGGAAAAACGGTCATTTTCATCTTGCCCTCCACGGGATTCAACCTGGGTCATTGGTGTGCCAGGCAAGCCCTCTAGGAGGGGCTACGGCGGTGGAGAGAGCGAGAGGGAGGGAGGAGGTGGTGGTGGGGGAAGATGGTGGGATCTGGTGACGGTGAGCCTGTCAAATCAGTTAGGACCCTTTTGCTTGTAGTAGAGAACTGGCAACTCTGGGATGGGATGGGATTGTGAGTTGCATGGCGAGGGGGCTTGAAAGGAAGGATGCGAGGGAAGAGGGGACAATAACAAATGAAAAGGACGGACACAGAGGCATTCATCCATCGATCCATAGAACCTTTTGTTGCGTGAAAAAAGAAGTTCTCACTTTGTCTGGATGGTGAGTGACATGGAGGGCCGTGGCAGATCAAGGCGTTCTCACACATGACATGGGTTTCTTTGCGAGTAAGAGACTTTGCACTCTTTGGCGTACACGACATACTCAGACTCAGGGTCTGCCTGCCCTGTATTGATCACACATCACATGCACGTTTTAAAGTTTGTCCTGCACAGAATACTCATAGACCACCAGAGTGTGCCTCCATAGCTTGGAAAAAGTCAAGCTTTAGTGTTCAGACAGGAACTGGGGAAGTTTGGTTTTCTGACCAACGTTTGCGCTATGCTGTCTAAAAAGTCACCATGCGACCCGGCCGCCCCTCCCACCCCTACCCCCATCCCTTGCCCTCCAATCTCTCCCTTTTTTCTTATTTTTTTTTTTTATAATATTAAATAATTATTGACGCGTTTAGGATGGATATGATACTCTGGGATAACTTTAAATACATTCAGATACTAGGCCCCTCCAAAATACTGGATTTACAGATCCTTACATACTGTTTTAATTATTTTTGTTGCTGTTGTTGTTGAATGCATTTTCTGCGAGATGCAACAGTTTTGAAATCATAGTCATTCCGTGGCAGTATCCCAGACTAGCAATTTGGTGAAAGAATTGAAGTGCATAATATGCATAATGTCAAAAGTGCATTGTAGATGGTGTAATCCGAATGTTATTTAGGCTTCTCCTTTTAAAAAGCACTTCACAGAATCGATAGGTAGTTTCCTTTCTAAAATTTGTCTTGTCACCACTACATCCCACCCACACTTCTCTCTCTTTCTCCACTTCCCCCCTGCCTCTCCCCCATTTTTCTCCTCCATTCTCTTCCCCATGGCCCATCTATCTGATATATTTGAGCGATTGCGTTGACCGGATTTTACATGACATTTACAGCAACTTTTTTTCCCCGCCTAACCTAACAGAATTTATGTGGTTTCTGTTCATGGGCAGTTTAACAATGCATAGTCCGATTTCACTTAAAAACCTAGTTATCTTTGGCTTCAAAACCTAGTTCTCTTCGTTTTTCATGGGCAGTTTAACAATGCTTAGTCCGATTTGACTTAAAAACCTAGTTCTCTTTGGCTTCAAAACCTAGTTCTCTTCGTCTTGTCTGTGTAAGTGTGTTCTTTTGTTTGGTTGTCTTTGTCTTTTTCTTCTTCTGTTACTTCTTTCTTTCTTTCTTTGTTTTTTTTCCTCATGCTTTGTATGCCAGATGATTTTTATTCCCACATCAAACTATATTGAAAAATGTCAACCTTCTCCACATCTCACTTTCTTTAGTTATTGTTACGTTGAGACGCGCGCGATGGTGCGTGTGGGACGCGCGCGATAGATCTGATCGTTTTATTTTGCAAAGCATGCAATAATAGAGTGTATTTACCTTTGATTTGATTTTGCGTTGTTGTTGGAAGTTTTGTATAACGTTGGTAATTTTAGTTGGTCGATATTATTTGAGAATTTTATAGAGTTGGTTGTTTACTATCGATCGAAGAATCTAGATAGATCCACTATAAATAATAAGCTGATACTATGATGAAGAATGTTGTCTGACGTAAGACAGTGATGACGAAGTTTGTTTTGATTGGTTGTGGTGCGTCACGCTGGAGTGTTCTAAATTTTTCTGGAGTATAGAGAGACTCTATATGTGCCGCACTGTTTCAAAAGAGAGTTGAAAGTTGTAGTGAAGAAAGTGAAAAGCGATTGAGCGATTGTATGCAGTTGTTGATGTACGCTGAATAAAGTTGGAAAATTTCATACGACGACTCCTGTCTTGTTGCTGATTGAACAGGTTGCGTGGATAAACGAATCTGGGTTACACTTATCAGGATTCAAGCATTGGGGCTGAATCAACTACTGATAAATAAAACGAGTGTAACAGTTATATAAATAAGACTGACCTCAAATACTGGAACTTTTGCAATAGATAGTATAAATATGAAAGTCGCTGTTAATTCAAATTATTGCGGCGAACGCTCTCCGGTGGCGCTTAAGCAGCTATAAAGATGTTGGGCTCCTTGATAACGTTTAGCAAAGGGTATTACGGCCTACTAGCGCCAAAACCTG
Source organism: Oncomelania hupensis (assembly GCA_036898135.1). Classification (NCBI taxonomy): domain Eukaryota; kingdom Metazoa; phylum Mollusca; class Gastropoda; order Littorinimorpha; family Pomatiopsidae; genus Oncomelania; species Oncomelania hupensis. Next base: position 15,871,890 of record CM072517.1, read on the forward strand.
ATAATTACAAATATATCAAGGAATATTTGCAATTATCATTGAAAAATTATAAATGTCTTCACGTGATCTTTAATTTTCAGTTTTGGCTCTAGCAATCCGCATGGAAATGCGCCAAAAACGAAAATTGTCCCCCCCGTGGGGGTGCCGGGGGTTTCAGTATAAATAGTATCCCCATTTTCTGGAAATTTAGTGCTTTAAATTCCCACTGTCGCCGTCTTTATCCTTTGTTCTTTCTCATTCCTACTCTGTTCTATCAATCTACTATACTATCTTCTTCACTAGACCAGTCACCTACTTTTTTTCTTGAAAACTCTTCCCGAAGAGTCCGCTGGACCTAAAGCAATAATCATATAATGTAATGTCAGCAGCTGCCCTGTAATGTAGCGGCACTCTTCGCAAGTTCTATAGCAGTGGCCACTCCTAACGCTTTAGCAAAAGTCAGTTCTTTCTCAGCCAAAAGTCGTCGCTGGATACGATCGTAGTTTATTCCACACACCAAAAAGCTGAAGCTCAACGACTCCAGAGACAGTCCTATTGGGACTACATTGATACTATAATCGACCCAGTAGAGGATGAGTCGTATACCAACAGGCCATCGTCGCAAAAGAAGTTCTGGCACTACATCAAGTCACTCAGGAAAGACAACACTGGAGTGGCACCTCTCAAAGAGAATGGCCGACTGCATATCGACTCCACATCCAAAGCCAACATCCTAAACCGCCAATACCAGTCCGTTTTCACCAGGGAAAATCTGTCCAAAATCCCAACACTGCCAGGCACTCCATTCCCACCAATGCCAAACATCACTGTGGCCACCGACGGCGTCCGAAAACTTCTGCTCAAGACCAACCCCAACAAAGCAGCAGGCCCAGATAACATTCCGGCCCGTGTTCTGAGGGAGTGTGCCGAAGAACTCGCACCCATCATCACCAGCCTTTTCAACAAGACCCTGAAGGAAGGCATGATCCCTGAAGACTGGAAGCAGGCTAACATCACTGCCGTCTTCAAGAAGGGCGACCGGAACATCGCTGCCAATTACCGCCCAGTATCACTCACAAGCCTGTGCTGTAAGCTCCAAGAACACATCATTGTGAGCAGCATTATGAAGCACCTTGAGGCACATTCGATCTTGACGGACTGCCAACATGGATTCAGAGCACGCCGTAGTTGTGAAACACAACTCTTAACCCTCAACCATGAACTTGCCCAAGCACTTGACAAAGGAATACAAATTGACCTCGCCATTCTGGACTTCTCCAAAGCGTTTGACCGGGTCCCTCACCAGCGGCTTCTCCGCAAACTCGACCACTACGGCATAAGAGGCCAGACTTTCACCTGGATCCAGGACTTCCTAAACAACCGGGAGCAGCGGGTGGTTGTTGATGGCGATAGATCAGAAGCAGGACCTGTCCTATCCGGCGTCCCCCAGGGAACTGTGCTCGGCCCCCTGCTTTTTCTTCTGTTCATCAATGATCTCCCTAGTAACCTCAAGTGCAAGACCAGGCTCTTTGCTGATGACTGCATAGTCTACACAGAAATCAACAAGCAGGAAGACTGCATTACTCTACAGGACGACCTCAACGAGCTAGCCAAGTGGGAGAAGACCTGGGGCATGGAATTCCACTCGGAGAAGTGTTCCATACTCACCGCCACCAGATCTAAATCACCCAAGACCCACAGATATACTCTAAAAGGGCACCTCTTGGAGCGGACATCAACTTCCAAATATCTGGGTGTGACCATCTCCTCAGACCTCAGCTGGAAACATCACGTCGACCAAACAGCAAAGAAGGCTAGCAGTGTCCTTGGCTTCCTCCGAAGGAATGTAAAAACGCGCAACCAACAAACCAAGACCAACGCCTACAACACACTTGTGCGTCCCCACCTAGAGTACTGTTGCTCCGTATGGAACCCCCACCAAGAAGACCAGGTACATAAGCTCGAGATGGTCCAACGGCGTGCAGCACGGTATGCCACCAACCGCTACCACAACACAAGCAGCGTAACATCCATGCTTGAAGACCTTGGGTGGGAGACCTTGGAGTCCAGACGACAAAAAATTCAGCTGACTATGCTCTACAAAGTGGTCAACAACCTTGTGGACATTCCAGCTTCACCCTACCTGACCCTCATGCCCTCTAGAACCCGTTCCAATCACAAATTTAAATTCCGCCAACTGACAACTAAAACAAATTCCTTTAAATTCAGCTTTCTCCCCAGAACAATTCCGGTGTGGAATTCTTTACCGGCAGTAGTAGCCGAGGCCCCCAGCTTGGCATCCTTCAAGCAGGGGCTAAAGTCCCTCCCATTCTAGCTTATTTTTATATCCCTCAGAAAGTAGTGGTGATGAAGGCTGAGGCTGTGCTGGTCGGGGATTAGCCCCGGGGACCGCCACGGTAGCCAGATTGGCTTAGCTAGAATCATGAAACCTGATTTTTTTTTTTTTTTTTTTTTTTTTTTTTTTTTTTATCTTTTTTAATCCTCTCTTATGACCCTCTATCGTTTGAGTTGCTTCCTCCTTCTTTTTTTACAGTTTTTTTTTTTTTTTTTTTTTTTTTTTTTTTTTTTTTTTTTGCTCCCTGCGCGCAACACTGTAGAAATATCAGCTTTGATAGCACAGTGTAAACTTTCAGATTCAGATTCAGATTCACCAAGCTGTCTCTCAACAATGACGCACCAAAATTTGCAATCTAGAGACCGATGACGTAATTTTGACACGTATGTTGACACTGTTTCGTCGTCATGCCGTAAGCGTGTGTGGAATTTGAAACTCAGCACAATTTCCGATGATTTAGGACGAAGATGACCTTGCATTGCATCTTTCAGTTCATCAAACGTCTTGTCGCCTGGCTTTCCTGGGGCTCTGACGGTAGGTCTAGTGCTACTGGGCTCTGCACAAAGGAATGCTATTACCCACTCGTCTTTGTTTGCGGGGATCGGCTAGTGTAAACACCTTATCAGTACAACTTATGTTAATCTGATGAATAAAATTTGATACAACAACAACAACATGTAAACACCTTATGACTAATCTTAATATATTTATATAATATAAGTTTAGCTCGGTCTGTGTGTGGATAAGGTTATAGAGATAGGGAGAAAATGGTAAAGATTCACTGTCACACTAGCTCTCGCACGGCTATGAAACATAGGTAGTCCAGTCACTTGTTACCAGTAAATATCACACAATTATTTCCTCTACTCTATACATAATTCTCTAAACACTCTCTTAACTTAAATGTCCAAATTCACTTCTATGCTGCTACTGTTCTTGATATTTGCTGATGTCTCATCATTAGGCTATTTGTTCTGGTTGGCCTAATGTTGGTTTCAGGAGAGTGGACTACCACACAGTTATGTTAGTGTGGGTGCACGCTTTCATTGTCACTTAACTGCAGGTTGAGGTGTGGTGATGGTGTCTTCTCCTTGGTGGTAGACTATTGGGCTATCGTAGCTCAGTGCTAGATGCTCCACTGCAGGCCGAATGTCAAGGTTGATGCTTAGTGGTTTTCTTCCTGCCTCGGGCCAACGATGCCTGCTCGTCTGCAAAATATTAGATGAATTTATGCAACACCGTGTTTACTAAGGGTGTGCAGAGCGTCTCACTGATGGCAGAAACAGCCATCAGTGATAACTCCACTTATATTTATATCACATATATATAAGCGACGAACAATCTTCTATGTCCGTGGTTCACTGGAATCTCCACTCTAATTCCTATACATATACACATCATGGCTAAACTAAACACATGGAAAAGTAATTAACAATATACACATTCTCTGGTACAGCCACTGGTCTGCAAGAATACACATAGGAGAAACAACAGTGGGTGCGTAGGGGATACCTCATGGTGGCGAAACAGGTCGCGTGTCCACCACGTGGTCCAGCAAAGTTTGACTAACATTCACAATTCTAAACATGGCAAAACTTCACAAACATAATACAGCAATAATATCAATAAAGCGCGATGAAACAAAAGATAGATTATTTACATTTTTGACAATGTCAGGCTGAGGCTATACTACGTTGACTTGAATTTCACCCGTCCCTGCTTTAGTTTTCTGCTAGTGATCTTTCAGAGCGTTGCTCCGTCTCGTGTGAGAGTTAGGTACAGAATGACTGCCTAGCCTTGCGGTCAGGAAAAGCCCGCGAAAACTAGTACTACAAGTGGCGCCTCTAGCGGGTGTCTCTGGCCATACGTCAGCTAAATGAGGTCACTGCCTACCTGAGCCAGCGTTGGCGTACACATGCTTAGCACACAACTTACTTGCGTCGTCTGCTTGGCATCGACTTTAATTTACAAAGGCTACAGCAGGCTGAACTATTTAAGGCGAGAATATCTTAGTGCAGGGTCTAAATAGCCTTTTGTGACACGGGCCAACAGGTCACACATCAGCTTGTACGTCGCCCCACCACATGCACTCAACAGAATGGCCTTTTGCTTGTTCAGTTGGCATCAGAAATGTCATTCGGCACCAAATAATGTTCCATTCTCTCAATGTACAGACACCAGTTTTCTCCCCCCTCCAGTCCGAACTCTAGTAGTCTTCCAAAAGACGGCATCCTCGTCGCCAGATGAAGTATAAACAGGTGAACAGTACAAAAACAATAGAATGAGTGCAGACTCAACACGTTGGCAAACTGTCACTGTCAGCCATGTGTATTTTCATAGAGTGCATTCCCTTGTTAGTAACGATCATGCAAGAGTTGTGGTTCTTATACCTTAATCTATCACAGGCCCATTAACAGACGGACTGCTAGAGCCAAAACTGAAAATTAAACATGATCACACGACGATAGTTATTTTTCAATGATAATTGTAATTTTCCTATGATACTAGTAATTATTTCATGATATGACATTGTGTAATTATCAGGTTTTGGCGTTAGGAAAGCGTGGCAAATACTGATAATTATTCATTAACACTGTGCATTACCGGTATCTCAGTAAATTGCACAGAACACGTGTTAATTTCAATTATCTCGTGATAATGGTAACTCTCCGTTTTGGCGCTAGTAGGCCGTCATAAAAGATGCCCTGATACGTTCATCAAGCATCACCCGATACCACAGGCGCTACCGTTCTCTCACGTGGTTAAATCACAGCAACATATGTTGGTCACGCTCGCCTGCGTTTTATACGTGTGCCCTGATGCGCCTGTTTTCTAACGGATATAAGCTGCTATAAAAGACGACCTTGTAAACGCTCGGACGCTATACGCTGTGTCCGGGGACATTAATCTACACAAGAAGAAGCTCGGACGAACGGTAAACAGATTCAAATGTCGAAAAATATTTTTTGGGACAACAACAAAATAAAAAATAACAAACAAACAAAAATTAAAATAAGCAAATAGTCCAATTTTAGCGTGATTTTAATGTGGTTTTTTTTGCCTCGAAATTTTTATCTTCAATTCAGACAAACTTTAAGCTTGTATTTGTGTGCATTATCTGCATCACTATCAATCGTAATAATTACAAAGTATTTTTATAATGAGACCGTGACAAAAGATGTCCGGTAGATGATAGATCTGTTTCAAAATCAGTTTTAGAAGCTCTAAAATCTAATAACAGTAAAGAAAGAAAAGAAATTATTTTTGAAATTAAGAACTTGATTCATAGTATTATAATTAATGGAACAGAAGTTAACTTTTGTTGGGTTCCTTCTCATTGTGGTTTTCTCTTTAATGACTGGGCTGACCGAGCTGCAAAAACTGGTGCCGAAAATAATAATGCAGTAAAATTAAATATACCCCTGTCAGTTAAAGAGATGCATGTTTTAACTGAAAAGGAAGTTAAAACTAAATGTCATTTTAATCAACTCTTTGACCAACATATTGGCATTCCCAGAACTGTTGTGACGATGGCTTATAGAATATATCTAAATTCCATCAGAACTAAATATTGTACGAACGTCAAATGTATATGTAATGAAATGTTTTCTTTGAAACACGTTTTATTTGAATGCAATCAACTGCGTAATAGTTTGCCTAATAATGTTACGTCTTTGGGCAATATTAGTTTTGGTGTATGCATTAGTTTAGCGAAGACGTTCATTGGTTCTTCAGTTAGTAAGTTTATATGAGACTCGTCGATGTTATTTGATCATAATTATGTTTTGTTTTGGGTTTTTTTTTTCCAATTTATTTTCTTTGTATTTATTTATTTTTATTTTTGTTTTGTTTTCATTTGTTTTGGTTTTGTCTTATCATTTCGGTGAAAAAGACATTAAAACAAACAACAACAACAACAACAACATCTGTTCAAGAAGCTTATGAAAAGAGCGACAACAACCGCAGCATCGTCCGCCCCAACAGCAACAACAATAATAATGGCATTGGCAGGATGCTAAACTCAGTATCGTCTTCTCTGCTTTCTTGCTTCCTTTTCTGCAATGT